>VXCM01004973.1:0-37880 GCA_014773175.1 Lucifuga dentata
ATTTATTCAGGCTTGGGACCGGCACAAGGAGGACACTGGCTTGTGCCCCCTTGAGGCTGCATTAAGAGGTTGGACTACACCATTGAATCTATATAGACCCAAGGAATGCAGGGAAAAATAATTTTGATCCTATGACTTACACTTCAATAGTTATAGGCCAAAATGTAAATGTGCTTATTACAGCGCCACCTTCAGGCCAATATGTGTAATTTTTTTTCCTCAGTAGTGGATGAGATGTTGAACCAAACTGTTAAGTGTCGCTGCTGTAGCTTTTACAGTGTTCGAGAAAGAAATTCAATATAAATTTGCAAAAAATTCAAAATGGCAGACAAACCATGAGTTGTAAATGGGCGTGGCTTACATGGATAAATACGTCTTAGGCCAAGGAATACAGAGAAAAAAGAATTTTGATTCTATGATCCATCGTTCAGAAGTTATTGATGAAAGTTTACTGTGGGTGTATAGCACCCCTCATCAGTTTGGTTGATCGCTCATTTTGTTTAGATGTCTTCAGTGAACATGTTTACCAAGTTTGGTTACAGTAGACTAATTCTTTCAGGAAATATACCACATTTTGTAGTACATGTTGTCAAATTAGCCATGCCTACAACTTTGTCAGCCAATTGCAGCAAAATGATAAAGAGTATCAAAAATCTAAAATGGTACTTTTGTCCAGCATGGCCCAGAGATGCTACCTGCAAATTTTGGTGATGATTGAGCCAAAATTGTTGGAGGAGTAGTGAAAAAACTTTCGCAAACAATTCAAAATGGCGGAAAATTTAGTCAGGCAGAAATGGGTGTGGCCTATGCCGTTAGATGCGTATACATCCAAGAAATCCAAGGAAACAAGAACTGTGATTCTAGGACTTATGGTTCAAAAGTTATAGACCAATATATATGCCAAAATTGTGAATTTGTTATTATAGCGCCACCTTCAGTCCAATCGGTTTGGGTTTTGACGCCTGAGTAGCAGTGAAGTTTTTGAAGCTATGTGTCAAGTTTCATAGCTGTAGCTTTTACAGTTTCTGCTGCCCAGATACTTTTAGTGGAGAATAAGAATAATAATAAAAATAATCCGAGCAATTTCAAGAGGGTTCCCAGCACTTTGTGCTTGGACCCCTAACAAAAATTGGATCTGCCCTTGGATCCAGATTACTTTTCATTAAAATTGGTTCATAACTTTTTGAGTACCTCTGCTGACAATCAATCAAACCAGCTAAGTTGCAGACAAAAACTTAACCTCCTTGGGAGAGGTAAAAAGGACAATTATCACAACTACATGATGAGCAAGAGGAGACCTTGTTGTCCTTTACAAACAAGTCATACTACCCAATTTACACACTGTGCTAAAGGGATTCTCTCATGGAAGCTTTGTTGGATTACTGTTTGCTTTATTCAATGAGATTACAATGTTAAGCAGGGTTCTATTCATGGAACACCTATTCACATTTTATGAGCTATTCACATTTTGATTGCCTGAGGAACAATTGGACTCATCTTTGTTCCTCCCTCTAAAATGCACCTGCACTTCATATAGAATTTTGTTTGAACAGGAAGCACAAAATATTCTCTTTCATGGTAATATTGTAATGAGAGAATGCTTTGTCTTTCACACAGCCTTCTCCAAGCAAACACTGTATTTAGAGAGGGAGATGGTATCAAGAGAGCATCCTGAACAACCATGAGCTCAAACATTTCATCAAACTGCCACCAAAATGTTCACACATGGATGTGGAGCAGTTAATAGCTGAGGACAACCATTAGTGAATTTATAATTCACACAAGATTTTTATAAAGAAGTTTTAGTCTCTTTCACAGAGCATTTTTAGCTAGATTAAATATAGCACACATTGAGTACTGTAATGTAAATTCTTCTGTCATCTCTGATTTCAGTGGCTAACTGCTGGTTTGCCTACCTGCTGGTAAAGATTTTCCCAGTAATCCTGAGTCATCAGTCTGAAGAGAGACAGGAAGGCCCAGCCAAATGAGTCAAAGCTGGTGTAACCATAGTCTGGGTTCCTTCCCACTCTGATACACACGAAGCCCTCAGGACACTGCCTGTAACAAATGGAGAGCAAGTGAAGCTAAGAAGAAACTCCCATCTTCCCATTCACAAAACAGTGTAATGGTTCATGGAGACAAAATACTTCACACACTTTATTATGTTCAGTTCTATAGTAGTTTGGGATTAGACTTACCCAGCTTCACTGGCATTTCCACAAAGCAAAGGATCCCGTTTGCCTGGGAGAAAATAGTAATTGTCTGATGGAGAAAGAAGTAAGGTCAACAAAAGCAGTGGTTACAAATAAACCATTTAGATATGATGAAACAAGATACTGGTGAACATTAAAAATATAGTAAAATGTTGAGGCTAATAACATCTAACAATGGGCCAGACACTCACTCTTATCAAGTGAGTACTCATCCCAGTTCACGGAGGTTGTCAGGTTGGCATGCTGGCCTGTCCCATTCAAGGAGGTCCCATTAGATAATAATGTACCATTCAATGATCCACTGAAGCGACTCAAGGTGTAATTAAATTCCCGAACACACTTTTGCCTTAAATGGCCCATAAACAACTGTAATCCTATGAGGGCAAAGACGCTCAGGCAGAACACAGTCAGGATCATCACATCGGACAGCTTCTTCACTGACTGGAACAATGCACCAACAATGGTCTTCAGTCCTGCCAGATACAGTATCATTTATTACTTTAAGGATGGAAAATATTCACTGTAAGCCAGGATTCAAAACCACTGATCTACAGTACAAGCCCTGACAATCAAGGTGATAGAAAACAAATCGCTACAGCTTTTAGACACATGAGAAAAAAGTGTTTTAAGAAAAAACAAAGAGGTCCAATGTGGCTGCTGGTTTTGCTTACCTGGAATAACTGAAATAGCTTTAAAAGCTCTCAGCACCCTGAAAGTGCGAAGAGCTGACAAATTACCGAGGTTTACAAACTCTGTTACGTACCTGCAGTGAAACACACAATTAATACAGTATATTCACTCAGATTGGAAACAACAACACTGTATATGGAGTATAGATTAGTGCCCACAATCTCAGGCAAAATACGTGAGCAAAATTAGCTCCTGGTAGGTGAAGAGGTTCAACTAACATGTATGTTTAGACTGAAGCATGCTCATTGATGGAGGTAAAAAGATAACGAGGTCACTATCATCAGCAGTATGAAATGCACCAGGTCACATATATAAAGACATAAGACTTAAAACCTGTGATTTTGATTTTACAGCTTATTAGAGGGTGACAAATGTCAACAAATTTTGGCAAAACTTGTGCATTTGTTACCAAATATTACAACAAATTTTATACTACAAATCAGTGGTTCTCAAACTCTGGAACATGTACCACTGATGGTACTTGAAGCACCCCCTAGTGGTATGCTAGATGACTGTAGAAATTTCTGCAGAAATTATTTGGCAGATTATTTACAAACTATATGAGGATTGTTCAGACATACTTTTTGAGGGTTATTATTCTCTTTTAATTAAATGATCATATTGGTGATTTTGCATGTTGGAGCCCAATAAATACAACACGCATACATATTACGTTACTCATCCATTTTCATCCATCCATTTTCCAAAACATACTACTGGATTAGAGAATGATTTTTTCCTACCTTCCAGAATGACATTAGTTTCAGTTCATTCCAGTGCACCATTAAAATCAACTTGTAGAGACTTGAAACATGCTTTTTTGTCACAGTTACTTAATTTAACCAATCCAGCACGAAGTTATATGGAAGAAAATTTATGTCTCCATGGAATACAGCAGGAGAAGACTGCTTTTACCAATAAAATATAACAACCATGCCTTGTCCTATTACGCACAAGTTTTAGCAGGCGAAACATTGAAACATTGAATTTGAAGGTGGGTGAATTATCTTAACATTTGATTTTGAAAGATTAGGGGATTTGTAAAAATGACGCAAAAACTAAAATACAGTTTTATGTTATGGAAAATGGTTGGCAGTAACATTATGTGTGTATGTGGGTAGGATTTCTTGAGTTCAAACATGCAAAATCACTGGTATGGTCCTTTAAGAATTACATTTTTGTTAAAAAAGAGAATTTAAGAATTAGATTTTTGTTAAAAAATAGCTCAACTTGTCGTAACTTTTTCAGCTCAATGTCAGTACAGCACACATGCATATATGAGGTTTTTCTCTGATTTTTCTTAGAGTTGGTGGCTTGTTGGTGAGGTGGTGAGGTGGTAGATAATGTTTGCACACACACACACACACACACACACACACAAAATCACACCAGCATTGTCTTAAATGACCAAAAGTGTACCAAATACTTACGCCATGACAATGACACAGAAGTCCAACCAGTTCCAGGGATCTCTAAGAAATGTGAACTTCCCTATGCAGAATCCTCTGGCTAAAATTTTAACCAGGGATTCAAATGTATAGATTCCAGTAAATACATACCTGTTGGGAACAAAATGTATCTGTTACTCTATGTACCTTCACTGGTGTACTAATTACTAATAAATTTGTAATTTGTGCAAAACTTACTCCACAGGCTTTGGTGTTGAGTTCATTGTCATAAATACACAGTTGGTAATGATTGTGAGCATGATCACCACGCTGAACAATTTGCAGGCAGTGGTCAAGGAAGCCAAATAGATTACAGCAGAATCAGCATTTATGATAAGTCATTCAATCATAGCTCATAATTGTCCAAACTAGCCACAGATATTGTGGTGTCAATGTAAACAATGCAGCACCACTCATAGCAGATTGGTCATCAACCACAGATTTCATATGGACTCTATATAAATGGCTCTCTACTGTATATATGATTTGTACTTGACAGATTAACACCATAATGAAAGGATATGAGTGTACCAAAATCATAATTGATATTCTTCTAAGAGGGTTGAAGGGGCTCAGGAGATACAAGGCAGAAGCGGAGTTGAAGCGGAAGATGAACTTTCCTTTGTTTAATACTATGAAAGTCTGAGAGGGTGGGGGAGATTAAAAAAGAGGGAGAGAACGGCAGCGAGGGAAATATACAAAACACTCATGGGAATCAAGAACTCCTGAGGAATTATTTCTATTTGATTTCCATTCAAGCTCTTATATAAAATTTAAAAATATAGCATACTCTAACTTTAATTAACTGAGTCACAACACATTGCAACATACAAATCACATTTTTCTGCTGATGAACCTCATATTAATCACTTTTATTGATTTTGTCTTCCTGTCACCAGAGATTCAAAGCTGGCTGAATATCACCTAGATAACAGCTGCGGGATTGTAGGGCCAGATAACAGAATCTTCATTCAAATGCATCCTACATCCTTTTTGTGAATATTAATCCACGAATAATGCACACTTCTTCACAGGGTTAAGATAAAGTTAAAATATTCTAAATCGTAATAGCATTTGCATCTAATTTCAGACTGATTTTTTTTTAGTTTGAACCTACTTTCTCATTACTGTAGTAGGGATCCAAGTCCTCCAGGGGTGTCATCACCATTCCTTTGGGAATGTCCCCATATATGAGAGGGAGCGATTTTCCCGCCTCCAGGTCACTTTTGGGTTTAAGCTTGATCTCATTGTGCTTTTTCTTTTCACCCTTGGGTTTCTTGACATTCTCCTCAGCAATCCGTCTCTCAATGGCAACAAGAGACTCACGACTGAAGGGACGGAGGCTGTTTGGTCCTGGTGGTATAAGCTGCTGTGCCATCTTTTCATCCTGCACCTTCAGAGTAAAAAGCTAGCCTCCAAGATGAGAAAGGCCTGTGGGATCAAAAGACATAAGGTGTTCTGATGAGACATCAAGAACATTTAAAAATGCTGAGCTACCATGGTGGATATTTTTTAAACACAGTATTCTTCTACCACAAGATAAGAACAATGGATCACATAATTACTACATGACAGAATCCTAATAGACTAAACAGACATCATATTAATCATCTGTCTTCCTGGCATCAAATTTCTACTGCCTTTAAAGGCAGCTGTAGGTGGGTATAGATCAGTTCTTTGGTCAGACATTATCAACTCAACAAGTTATACATACAATTAAATGTGACAATAATCAGTTCCAGGTTAGACTCTTGCTCTATGAATCTATCCCATAAAATGAGTCCACTTTTCCATCAGAGCCTGACACAGAGCAGAAAGGATTCATCCTACTAATACGTCTGAGGGGTATGCTGTGTTAGACAGACCTTTGTAGTATTAAGTATGGATGCATTACTGCATTGCATCTCTGTATGTGCTAGCCACTCAGAGCTTTTTCCTGATCTGTAATCATGTAATAGAATACTTCCACACTTTGAGCTGTGATGCAAGAAATCAATCACACACACACTGGACAATCAATACTGAACAACACTGGGTTGTTTGATGAAATATCAACAGCAAAGACCCAAAGAGTATAAATAACTTGAGTTAAATTCTATTTCTGCGCCTATGATTTTCATATACACTATATTGAAAGTTTTTACCCTGACAGAGTTTTGTGACCCTTGATTAGTCATTGATTTTTATGGAATTTCGATTAAGTCTTTGGTATTGAACAATATATGCATCGCGTACACAACATAAGGATGAACACATTTTTCAACACATTTTTCATCCACTGTAGGTGAGTCTTGAAAAAAATAGCCTTGAGTTTCTGTCTTGGGTCAGGTTTTATATGTACTTACCAATATGTTTTTATGTATTAAAGTGGCCAATATTTGTGTATATGGAGGGATACAGTGAGACAAACTTCTTACTAACTGTCTGATAACTATCTGGAAGTGTAAAAATAAAATAAAGCTTGACCTGCTGCTAACATAATCAAGGTCAACCAGCAGTGACGAACTTCCACATTCATCTGCACCCAACTCATTACAAACAACTTGAGATATGAGTCGCCAGTTTGAAGCTTCAAATAGGCCCACTTCAATTTATCTGCAACCTGTCTGCATCATGACCTTATGCTGACTGACCTAAAATGGATACACATGTTTCTCCATCTCTCACTGCCACAGAATGTCAACACATTTGTTTGGCATTTGTCATTCACCACACACCTAACCTGGCCCTGCTGATCAACACAATGTGATGTCTGCTCAGCCTCATGCAACCTCATTTACCTGTAATTATATTAAATAACTCACACAGTGTCAAAGGGAAGTGTTTAAATGTTTAAACTGAATTGTAATTTTCAGATCTGAATTTAACTGAGGAAAGTCAACTTTTGAAAGATTCCAGCCTATTGCTTTTTTCTTGCACTAAAACTATATCACAGAATTAATGTGAAAACCTTACAGTGTGGTGTATGGATATTGTAGGAAGAGAAATTAAACATGAGAGTAAATTTTGGCTTGGGCATTACAATTCAAGCAAAATATTTCCAAACTCCCAAATGTCAATTAGATGAATCAACTAAAGCATTGAATGATTTAATGTATTTGAGAGCACTGTGGCCTATATGTTCTCATCAGTCAGGGCATCTTCCACATCATCCTTCATTCACATTTTGACATTCATTGTTTTGAGCAGACTGCAAAACTTAAGTCAGTTTATGATCTAAAAGCATGACAGGACTAAGACAAGTATCTTTGCACCAGCAAATATCAGTGACCAACAGAAAAAGATGCGTGACCATCAGTATTTATACATTTTCAAATAATGGCCCATTTGTGACTGCTGTACATGGTCCTGAAAAATTGATCTGGCATACAATAATATTACAGAGGAATCAATGTTTATATATTTTGAAATAATGACCAATTTCCAGCTACTGTCTGTGGTCCTGAAAAATCATTCTGCACCAAAAAAAAAAAAAAAAAAAAAAAAAAAAGTCTTAAAATGAGACAAGGGTGTGGGATGAGGCAGAACTGGAACTGAATCGGATTTTGATGATTTAAAAAAATGTACTTGTTAACTACACTTTCTTTTTTTCTTTATTTGTTTTGGGTTCTGATCTTTACAGTAGAGAGAAAAGGTTCACTCACTACAAAGCTTAGTTTGGTAAAAACCTTTGCTGTTATTCTAAGTAACCCAGCAGGCCAACTCTGCATTACACAACTGTGACAAAAGCAAGTAGAATGATTATATTTTTCAGTATAATAACAACAACCTATTTTATGATTTACTGGTTTATAAGAACTGGTCACAGTTCAGTGTCTACAGGCTCCCATGGGACTGACATTCAGGGTTCATAAGTGCTCACAACTAATGCCTGCTGCTGCCTCTTCCAGACTACTGGATTGGATTTTGCTCATTCAGGGCGTTGGCGAAAAAGATGATAAGAAGCTCCCAACACGACCGTTTGAAACAAGTTCGTATGCTTTAGTAGCAGTTTCTAGAATACAGCGTCTGTTCTGCCCAGAAAACAACAGAAGAGCACAGTCAGATCTCTAACTGACAACAGTCTCATAATGATGTTAACGTTCATGTGAACAGGAAGTCTTCCATGCTGGAGTGTGGGCAAATAATTGCTGCCATGCCCGTTAACTACATGATTTGCACTCTGCTTTGTCGATATGAACTACACAAGATCAATAATGTAAGCCTAAAACATATTTTAATATCTAGAGAATATGAAATATAGTATCTTAAACATCTTGACAAGTCTTTTCTTTATATAAAAGGGCACTGTACATCCTATTGTAATAAAATGACAATCAACTAATTCCAGATATGTAATCTCTTCTGAACTTTGCAAATGTTTTGAAAATAAGCCTTTAATTGTCAATTTATAAGGTATTTATATACTGATAAACAGATAAACAACTATAAGTAAAGAAACAAATAATCCACAAACTCTAAAAGCTCAAGTCAACGTTCTTCTTACACAGTTTTTCTTGTACAGTTCCATCGTTTGCTGCTAATGAAAACTGCTTTTCAGCTAATGCCAAAAAAAAAAAAAAAAANAAAAAAAAAAAAAAAAACTCAACAAAACTACTCATAACTTTAAAAGCATTTTACATAATGGCAGATTCAACAGAAAACAACTCACCATCAGTTTTTCATCCTCGACAGGTGATCAGCACATGAGAGAAGAAAATGGCATGGGAGATGTTTAGTGTGTAAAAGGTAATAAAGAATCAATCCTTGATGTTTGATGTTTCCCTTAGCGCAGAACGAGTAATTTCCAGAAACAGAAAACCCTCGGAGAGTGATTGCGGAGTTTCATCCGCCCCTCTGTGCGCACAGAGCTGCTGTCCTGAGCTTCCGGATGTTTCTGGTACCAAATGCAATGAGGGCAGAGTCTGAGGTGCCAGAACGCACCTCACATCTGACACATCACCATGCGTAACTGTCAGGAAAGAAACAGCATCACAACTCAAAATTAGCCTCTACAGTATGAATCAGAATGTTTTCTATAAGTAAGTGTGTGTGTGTGTGTGTGTGTGTGTGTGTGTGTGTGTGTGTGTGTGTGTGATGTGGTGGTGGTGATGGGTAGGGTAGGAGCATGTTTAGCTTTTGATGAGCATGATGACAGGACGCACATTCATTTGGTCCAATTTGACCCGGCGTGGCCTAAAGCAGAGCCATAGAAAGGAGATAACATATAGCCTGTTACCTTTACAGGACCACATCCCCTAACTATTCTAAACGCTTTCAAATCCACCGTGAAACAGATGTTAAGTGAAGCTGGTCTGATTGATCCAGGACTCATCGTGAGTCTGATGACACCTGGTGGCTGCACACAGTAAATACAATTTACAATGTGCTATATTTGTTAAAGCAGCAGCCAGGGCAAGTGTGTGTGTGTGTGTGTGCGCGCGCGCGCGCGCTGTGTTCAGCAACACTATCTGTGTGAAATGTATGCAGTTGTACTTTCTTGTCATTTGTAGTTTCTCTGCTACTTATAAATTTTAACGAGGGAAAAAAAATACTCTTTTGCAAAACCAATTCGATTACCTACATTATTTATCTCTCATAAACAAATTTAACGTTTTGCAAACAACATAAAGGGGGGATACAATATACAATCTCCTTCAAAAAACATTAAAATAAATAGTGAATAGCAACACACCAAAGAGAGAGAGCACAAAAATTAATTTACATTATTAGCATTCTTCTTTTTTTTTTTTACTGACAACAGCTTAACAAAGTATATTGTGAGCAATGCAACAAGAGATAACGTGGCTTTCATTTTACATTAGCCTGCTGTACATGTACAAAACAGTTATGTATAATAAATCAATCAATCAATCATCCTATATTGTATGGCATTTGGAATTTCAGCGTCTTCACAAAGGATTCTCTTTTTCCTGCGTCATGTGTCTATGCATCTTTTGGAATCATGTCTCAAACTCCGGAGTTGCTGTGGGGGGCGCTGTTGCGATGTTTTCATTGACTGTGTGGCTTAAATTGACAGACTTTTTGCTAACCAAGATTATTTCCATTACACGGCACGGTGTGTGAGAGTTAACGTTCAGTTCGGTTAATTGTAGCATCAACAAACAAAGCGGATCTGCTTCAGCGATCAGGTGCAGCCATGGCTCAGCAGGTAGGCCTGAAGTGATGTTTTTATGTCGTAGGACTGAAAGGATTTTGCTTTCTTTAATATCACTTAATATCACTGTTTTGTTTTCTTGCTTTCCAGTTGAACAGCGAAGAAGGGACCGCATTAATTCCTCCGCAAAAGCATGCAGGAGAGCCAAGAAGTTCCACGATATCAGCTTCTTTTAATTTTATCAATTCCATAATAGGATCTGGAATAATAGGTAAACTTTAACACTTACTTCGTATCATTAAACTGACCTATGTTGCATCATAAATAGTCAAACTATCTGAATTATATGTAATTATACTCTATGCATATCCTGGAGTTTAGATAAATCACAATTGATTTCAAAATCTTAATTTTAGATAATTCTATTAAATAGTTAATAGTAACTTTGAGATTTCGTGTGAAAGGAGAAGCTTTCATAGAAGCCCTGCAGTGTTATAAGCTCTGCATCATATGACTAATGCCTGTTGACCTCCTTAACTCTAACTCTTTCATCCTGTGCAGTGTGATGGTTTTTGTTCATACAGTGGAAGCCCATTATCATTGTAACATTTTTAAAATTTTGGATGATCATATAAAATGGTAAAGATTTTATTTTCCCAAAAAGTTCTTAAATCTATCAAAGAGTTCTTAAATATATCTAATAAAAGGTCAAAGGTTATAGTCTAACTTTTGTTACACTCAGGCATGTGTGTAGTAAGTTGTAACACTTCATACAGCTTTAAAATTGAAATTTTAATAAAACAATAAAGCAAAGGCATTTTTTACTTTGCACTTTTGCACAGTTGCATTTTTTGTATGGCACTTAACCTCACATAATTTTTAAAAACATTTTTTACAACAGGTTTACCATATGCACTGAGCCAAGCAGGGCTTCCCTTTGGTCTTCTGCTTTTGATAGTCGTAGCTTTCATCACAGGTGGGTATCCTGGAGGAGTTATTATAAAAAGAAGATATGCAATTTCTTGATTATATGGAATGAACAAACAATTAACATTTGTGTTTTATGACAGACTACTCAATCGTCTTATTAATTAGAGGAGGAAATCTCTCAGGGACAAACAGTTATCAGTCATTGGTAAACAGCACATTTGGTTTCCCTGGATTCTTGATTTTGTCTGTACTGCAGTTTCTTTACCCTTTCATTGGTAAGTGAAATAAAGTATGCAAGTAGTATGTATGCATTCTATTCTATTCTATTCTATTCTATTCTTATTATTATATTGTAATAATAAAAAAATATATTATTTTTATGATAAGCTAATGTTGCATTTGGTTTAGCCTAACAATACTGTATAGTAATAACATTAACTTTAACTCTATTTTCTTCCTCAGCTATGATTAGCTACAACATCACAACTGCTGATACACTGACCAAAGTATTTCAGAGAATACCGGGAGGTATACTGCATATATTGTCAGAGGAAAACCAAATCACTAATACCACAGTGTAGAAGAGCAATTCCTCCATCAAAAAAGTCTTGACAAAAATTTTGTCTTATTTTTGTCAGTTGGTCAACGCATCAACAAACATATCAGGGAAAAAATAAATAAAAAACAAACAAAACAAAACAAAACAAAAAAAAATGCCATATCTCACAATATTAAGAGAAAATTTTTACAAAATTCCTGGATCCACCCCTAGATCTGGATCCATGCCAAAATGTAATGGCTTTCTCCCTGGGCCATGCCTCACCCTTCCACCAAGTTTGCTGAAATCATTTCAGAACTTGCTGCAAAGAAACAAACACACAGACAGCACAGGTTAAAAACACAATTTCAGTATTCAAAATATTATTCCAATCAGTAATGTCTGTGTCCTATTTACTATTGTCATGTATTCTGTTTGCAGTTGGTCCAAATCACATATTTGTAGAGCGCCATTTTGTGGTCTTAGTATCAACCATTCTGTTCACACTGCCTCTCTCTCTTTATCGCAACATAGAAAAGCTTGCAAAGGTGAGTTTGCTGATTGCAGTGTCCTACAATTATTGACTCCAACGTAAATGTGGTCTGTATAACATTACATGTGTTACTAGGTGTCCTTCCTGTCAATGGTTTTGACACTGGTCATCCTCATCATTGTAATCATCAGAGCAGCTTCCCTTGGACCACAAATGTATGAATGCATACTTTCTGTACCTATTAAAATGATGAACATAATGAATTAATCATGCTGATCATCATGTATGAACTAAATCATGTATTAACTAAATCTGTCATTTATATCACTCTCCAGTGTCCCCACAGAAAATGCATGGGCATTTGCAAAGTGGAATGCAATTCAGGCAGTTGGTGTAATGTCCTTTGGTGAGTTTGGATTCTAATTATGCAGATGATGGAGGTGATATTATTGGAAAGGAAATAAATGTATTGTGTTAGTCTATGCCCAGAATTTTTTTTATTATGGTGTATTATGATCAATGAAAAGCTGTGTGTCTCTAAAAAGTCTGACCTACAGCTAAGGCTGAATTAGATCCCTGCAACAATCTGAGATTGCCAAGATGATTGCTAAATGCATTTTATGAAATCCAGAAAAGAAATTGGGTTAAAAAGAATATACCTATGTCTCTGTAGGATATTGTAGGCCAGACAAATGATCAGAAAGCTCTCAACAGATGATGCCTGAACTTGTACAATGCAAGCGTTAAATTGTTGTCTGTGAAGCATAGAGCCTAATTCAAACTATGACTCTAAAGACAACTGGACAGTGATTCAATCAAGGCTATTAATTTAGTAACATTTAATAATATTAATTTAATAAACACACTGCCCCACCAATTAAATATTTTGCCAAACTTTGGCAACTTGTTCCACAATAACTAAAGAATATCTGTGGTCACCTGCTGTGTGAAACCCTGCTCATGAGACTCCCTGGAGATCTAGTTCTCCTTCAGTCCTCCAAGGTTTTTGCACACACTTTGGTGAAAATTGTGGTCTTGAATCAAGTGCATAATGGTAGTACTACAGTAAGTGTCCTCTTTCTTGCTAGGACAGAGGACACACTGTAGGTGGGGATGTGCATGAGATATGGTGAACACACAGTGCTGTGCAGAATAAACTGAGACACATATTAGGTTGTGTCTCATGCTTCAAGAGGATGATGTGATATGATATGATATGATATGATATGATATGATATGATATGATATGATATGATATGATATGATATGATAAAGCCCTTCTTTTGCCCACTGCTCTTGTATTATGAGGCATATTTACCATCTATATTTACCATCTATGTAAAGTTCTAACTGAAGTAAATAAATGGCAGTAGGTTCAATGATTTGATTCTGCATAATTCTGATTTTTCTGTTCCTTCCACAGCCTTTATATGCCACCATAATAGCTTCCTGATCTATAGCTCTCTGGAGCAGCCCACACTGGCTAACTGGTCTCGAGTCACCCACATGTCTGTTGGTTCTGCACTAATACTGTGTGCTGGATTTGCTGTTGCTGGCTATACCACCTTTACCGGTTACACACAAGGTATTAATACAAAATATTGACGCCAGATATCAACCTGACAGATATTAATATTTTTAAGATCTGAAATTTCTACTTTTACAGGAGATATATTTGAGAATTACTGCAGAAAAGATAACCTGGCAGCAGTTGGTCGCTTCTGTTTTGGCCTCAGTATAATAACCACATTTCCACTGGAATGTTGTGTTGCATGAGAAGTAAGTCTTTACGTTCAAATTTGACCCCTGTTGACCTGCAGAGCTGCATAGCGGGCAACAACAGAATTGTGTTTCATGCGGAAAATACATAAAGTATTACAAAATATATCCTCTTCTATATTTTCAGGTGTTATCCAATGTCATTTACAGTAGGGATCTTTCAAAAGCTGAACATGTGTGCATCACGTTGTTTATAGTTTCAGTATGCACAGTAATATCTTTGGCCTACGACTGCCTGGGAGCTGTTTTGGCACTGAATGTAAGTCACGTGCATTAATTGTTATTTTGTGATATAGTATTTACTGTTCCTGTATCTCAAAACAAGACATCCCATAGGATTTAAGACTCACATGCCCTTTTGATTTACAATCAAAAACATGCATTTATGTGCTCATTTCAATTTTGTTTTATTCATCAGTGTTCTTGGTTTCTTTAATCATTCAGGGTGTCCTATGTGCCACACCTCTGATCATCATCCCATCAGCATGTTTTCTCAAACTCTCCTCAAGCCACTGGTACCAGAATGAAAACCTTTTATCCACCTTCTTAATATTAATTGGTTTCTTTGTCATGGTAACTGGTTTGACCATGACGGGCCTCTACCTCAAGACTGTTCACATGGCATGGAAATGTTCTACTGTGCAGATGCCAATGTCTCCAGCACTGTCCCACCTGTATGAAAGAAACAACCTGAATATTATTACATCTGGTGCTTTTAACTTATGGGTTGTGCATTATTATTATTATTATTATTATTATTATTATTATTAGTAGTAGTAGTAGTAGTAGTAGTAGTAGTANTTATTATTATTATTATTATTATTATTATTATTATTAGTAGTAGTAGTAGTAGTAGTAGTAGTAGTACTAGTAGTAGTAGTAGTAGTAGTAGTTGCTGTTGTTGTTGTTGTATTGGAAGTCATCGATTTAGAAAAGAGTCACTTCCAAAACCAGCCACATGATATCACTGCAGAAAAATTAAAGTATTCCTAAACGGAAATGTACCATAACAAAAATAATTTTTATTGGGTTTTTGATATGTCATAACATCAAATGGCAAACAGCAACATTTATATCTACCTATTCTTTTTAGAAAATCACTATCTCTTGGACTCTTGTGAATAGCAATAAATTCCTTATTATTGTCTCTGTACACAGAATTAAAGTTGTTGCGTCTAAACTGATGTATGTTTTAGTTGTATTCCTTTTTATTTCCTTGTTTATACGAGGAAATAAGTACTATTACTAAGTTCTTAAAAAGAGAGAGAAAAAAAGATCCTAAGTTGCCTCTCCTTGGACCACTAGGGGTCGTCGTTGATCCAGCAGTTTAACCACAGCGTCACGCACGCGGATATGCACAGTTTATTTACGTTAAAATGTCAGTGGAGTTACCGTGTTCGGTACAGTGCTCAGACATGTCATAGAACAGTACTAAAGGAGGAGAAAACAAACTGCCACACTGGAATACTTTGTCTGAAAAAAGAATTGGAAAACACCGAACTCCAGAAACGGAAATATGGATCTTAAAACAGTTTACACCCTGTTTGAAACAGTTTACAACTACTAACGTCAACTTTTTGAAGACAATTACCCGGAAAACCAACGTCATTCATGGGTAAGACCTGTTTAGATAAACGGTTAAAATGTCGTGTTTTCTGTAAAACAATAGAAAAAAAGCTTATGACTGAGAACTGATGACCTCATATGGGATTCGCCCATATTTCCATGGATTCGCCCATTTGCATCACTTGAAAGCAGCAGGTTAAGCTTTAGAATATATGTCAGCTGAAAATGAATTGTGCTTTTTGTTTGTTTTTGACTAGTCGGAGGGATTTTTTTAAACGGATGAGTTTAGTCATGGATGATCATAGAACCCAGAACCATCGATGGAGCTCCGGTATGAGGTAGGCTGTAAAACTGTCATTTGGATTGATAATGGTCATATCTGTTCATTTGCCAGTAAAAGGAACTATCCATCGGAAGCATATGTGATCAAAATCATACTAACAAAAAAAAACAAAACAAAAAAAAAAAAAAANAAAAAAAAAAAAAACTTTTGTGGAGTTACTAAAAAACAAACAAACAAAAAAACAAACAACAACAACAACAAAAAACATACAAACAACAATAGACAAGCAATATCAGATTACATGCAAGAAAAAATGCTACATAAAGTTCTCGTCAAAGATATTCGGCATAACGGTTTTAAATAGCCTAAACACAGCGTGATTAGGCAAAAATCAGATACAACAGCAAAAAACAAACAAACAAACAAAAAAAAAACAGACAAATCAACAACAGCAAATTCAGATTTGATGCAATATAAGTGCTACACAAGTATGGAATGCAATGTTAACGAGTTCAAACAGACTGATTAGACAGCAGCATTCGGATGCAACACAAAAACAGACAAAACAACAATGAAATCAGTTTGCATGCCTTAACAGTGCAAAAAAATATAACATCAGATGTCAACATATCAGCTTTAAAGCAATAGACAGCAGCAGTCAGCTGCTGCATAGAGACCAAATACAATTACTACATTCAGACGTTTAAATCAGTTACAATTTAATTTAGCAAGCTCTGAAATCAGGCATTTGAAATGGTTCAGTGATGTCACAGAGTTCAGATTTAAGGTGTTTTATAATTTGTTCAATGTAGCACAGAAACTGAAGGTCACTCTTCCAGTTAATTGATTGATATGGAATATGAATGAATGAATGAATGAATGAATGAATGAATGAATAAAGAGCACTCTATTTTGTGAATGTGTACCAAGATTATTAGTATTCCAGGTAAGAAAGGATAAAGTATAGTGCAGATGCTTATTTCGTAAAGTTTTGTAAACCCATACAAATGATGGCCACATGTTACAACTAAAATAATGCAAACAGACTCATAAAGAATAGAAACAGATTCCTGGAAATTACCCCCCNCCCCCACACACACACACACATGCACACACACACACAGTAGACAGATTAAGCATCACCCATCTCTCCCCCATATGTGCGCATCTCAATAACTAAATTGCTCACTTGCAAAATAAAATCAGCAATCGCAGAGTAAACAACTGGTTTGTGAATGAAATATTAAAGGCTTGAGCATTACACCTTGAGCCCTGTAAAACTGCATAACCAATTTTTAACTAACACTCCTCTCAGTCAGTAGGTCCCAGTAAGCGAAGTCACAGTTGCTGCAGACATTTCAACCTTTGAACTCTGCTCATTTCCTGCTTTTACTGAGAAATTGCCTTGACCATATGTAGAGGTCATGGGAAATATTCTGAAGGCAAAACATTCTGCATCCTCACTGATGTCTGTGAATGAGTCTGATGATCCTGTTTTTTTTTTTTTTTTNTTTTTTTTTTTTTTTTTTCCTTGGGAATCATGCATTGAAATCATACATTGACTGAGCTTGAATCTGATATTCTATTCAGTTAAAAATAATGACTTTAAAAGAGCTGTGACTATATGACATGATGGAATTTCCCATCAGTCTTAGTTTGGGGACTTGAGGATGATGTCAGCTGCTTGTATTCCAGTGGTTGGAATCATTAAAAGTGGGGGAGTGAGTTTCCAGAGCATTTTCACAGTCACTACTCATTTCTTTGGCATTCTGAGGAGATCTGCTGAGGTTTTGTGATTTTAATTAGAGGTGAGATGGAGAATTTGAAGCATTTATAGACTTTCCAATAGCTATACTGTTTCCAATCTTGCAGTGCATATTGTAAATTCACATTCATAAAAATACATTTCATGCACTTATACTCAGTTTATCAGGAAAAAAAAATCATATCCTTTTGGTATGACTACTCTTCATATTTCATAGGTGTTGTGTAGTTTGGGAGCACAGCCATATTCTCTGGCAATGAAGGGTAGCAGACAGCCTTAATCCCTCTGTGGTTTGGCTATTATTGGGGAACGTGAACCTCCCTCTTCCATAAGATGTAGCGCTGTGGGGAAAGCACATGTTCTCTGCCTTATTTGTGGCTTCTTATATTTGGGGATAATAATCTGCTGTCACTTCTCAAATGCAGTCATATGTGAAAATTTCACATGACCCCGATGCTCTGCTGCATTTGTTATCCAGCTACTGATCCTGCCTGAAATGCAGGGCTGGATGTTCTCCAAGCAGAGTAGTTGAAGGTATATTATTCAACATAAGTAAATTTTAACAAGATTACAGCGGGCAGTTTCTTTCTTAGTGCTGTCGGAAAACAAATTTTGAAAAAACATTTTAATGCAGTAATCATTGTGGTCTTTAGAAGCCTGACTACAGTGCCAAAAAATTAGCTTTTACATGATGTGTGTCTCATCAAGTCATACATTCATGTATTCACTCTTAATGTAAAAGTGCATGGCTTGGAGCTGGTCCTGATAATTGGACACACCTTAAACCATGATCTCTCATGGCTGACTTTCCTCAAGGCAGAATGTGGAATTAGTTAAGGTATTGTGAATCCCCACAGCTGTTTCCATGCAGGCAGTCCAAGGGCACAGCTGCTCGCATGAATCCAGCAATGAAAATTATGGCAAGAAGAAATTGTTCAAACTTACTAAAGGTAAACATAATGGTACTTGAAGCAACAAGCCATATTGAGTTGAAATGCTGCTCCAAGAGCATGTGATAGTCATGTTTTTAAAGCAATTAAATATTACAAAACTAGATGTCATAAGCTTTTAAGGCTTTTGAGGTTTTCAGGCTGTTGACAGCATAAAGGACCTCAGAGACTGCAAGACTGTGTTCATCCAGAAAAAGATCGACAGCACGCTGGCCTCAGAAAGCCCACTCAAGCCTTCTCTACTCAAAAACCCAGATAAATGGTGTCATTCAAAGAAATCCACCCACTAGATGTAATAAAGAAAAGAAAAATCAGCATTAAGGCCCAGCATGCTTGCACTGGAAATGAGCTGGTGTATCTTTGAATACAGGGACTTTGTATCTCATGGATGGTATGCTTTCTGCCTCACAGGGCTAAAACAGACCAAATGGCTAACGTCCAGGGAAGAGGGAATAATGAGATGTCTTTGTTACCACACTTCAAGCCAACGCAATGACCGTAAATACCAGTGAAGAGTTATCACTGTGTAGTCATAACCATTATGAAAAATGGTTAGTTATTATACAGTAGCCGCACAACATCTTGTGTACTTATGTAACAATGATGTTGTGTTCAGCCATTTTTAAGTATATTTACTGAAAATAGGTTTTCTGGCTAAACAGACTGGAGGTCTTAGCCCCTCTTTGTTTCTGTTATGCACTTGTCCAGGACATAACAGTTGGATGCCTCCCACCCTCAGCCTTTGTAACATTCAGAATGGCCTGACATGAATTCGTTCTTTGTATGCGCTCAGTAGGAAACTTAGCTTATCTTCAGTAACATGCAAACGTTTTATGTGACAAGGAACAAATTGCTTTGACTTGCTTGACCTTTGTTATCAGTGTTTGCCTTAGTTAGATGAGATTGTTTTAGAAATGTCCTCACCACTCATGGGTGGCATTCTTTGAGTTTTCTTGCTGGTCTGTTTAATAAGTTATTTAGCTTTAAGCCAACCAATGACAAATCATTGCTCACAAATAGTTGTGCAAATTTTAACTAAAGATTTGGGCATCAAACAGGCAGTATAATGTGGAAAATACCAAACTACATACTTTGAAATGGTTTCTAGATGGTGCACTTGTGCACATGTTCCTGTGTCCTGTTTGTTTTGGGGATTACAGGACTAGTTAACGTTGAGTTTGGCTTGTTAAACTGGTAATGAGCAGGAACAGCTTGTCATCTATTCCTCACACAGAGTGTAGTGAGAGACTAAATGGAGGAGTGGCACAAACAAATAGCCTGTAGCTTTAAAGTAAATGTCCACACTGACAGTGAAGCCTCCCGCAAACTGTGCAATAACTGAGCTTAGAAGTTCATTGCATGGAAGAGATGGATAACTGCGTCAGACTAATGCATGTCAGATTGTGCAGTGAATGTCTGGTACTGCCTCATACTGCAATGTGTTCAATAACAACTACTTTAAATTTTTTAATAATTAATCTGTTTTTAATTCCAAATTACCAGTAGATTTTTTTGTTGTTGAAAAGAGCAGAATGTATCCTGTGTGTACGCTATGTATTTACATTCTGTTAAGAAATTTTCAGGCCCTTACTGTAAAATACTCAATTTCAGTACAGCATAGCACACATGCACACAAGATTGTTGTGATTTTTCTTAGAGTTGGTGGCTTGTCTTTGAGGTGGTACATAGATGTTTTGATTTGCTCTGAGATGGTACTTGATTCAAAAGGCTTGAGAATCACTGGTCTAGATTATCAGGAATCACAACTGTTGAAAATGATAAAGTCAACCTAGGTACAGAAAACTTCTCACAAGTTCAACATTATATGAATTAATGCTATATAGACCATCATGGATGCAAAGCTCCATTCTACAGGTCTTTCTACATGTTTATGCCTTGTCTTCCTTCACTTTCTACATATTAGGAGTAGATGTTTTGGTTCTAAATGGCTGTGCAATATCACATAGTTGCTACATGGTTAGCAATGAAATAACTTACTGAATATTTGTGTGTAAAGTACAGTACCACTGTGTTCATAGTCACTTTAGAAACCTCAGTTCATGTGACCAGCAAAAAAGGAAAAGTGTGCTGGTGTGCCTTTGAAAGATGGTAGACAATGCTGCATTGTTTCAGAAGAAAGGGCACAATGTGACAGTTAAAATTATGACTCAAAGGGAAATTTTCTCTCTTACTAAGTTATTTTATGTATGTTATGTTATGCCTCACTGAAAACATACTTGGTCCGGAATTCAAAAGTTACCTTCTCTTTGTTGCGCATGTTATTCCATTGGCAGGATGGGACTACACCTTCAAAAAAAGAAAGAGCAGAGTTTGAATAAAATATCTGTCATTGGAGTTGTACCCATTAGTACAGACACAGGTAGGTGAGATTAAAGTCAGAATTCTGAGATTAAAGTCAGAATTCTGAGCTTAAAGTAAGAATTCTGAGAAAAAAGTTAGGAAGTCAGAGATTACAGTCAGAATTCTGAGATTAAAGTCAGAATTCTGAGAAAAAAGTTAGGAAGTCAGAGATTACAGTCAGAATTCTGAGATTAAAGTAAGAATTCTGAGAAAAGAGAATTCTGAGATTAAAGTCAGAATTCAGATAAAAGGCAGATATAAGCTAAATACTACTGCTGCTAACTAAGAACACCCTGTGATCTTGTCAGGCCTGCACTTCAGAATGCTGTGGGAAAAAGCTTTTATTGTGCCTGAAATACACATAGGAAGTGGGAAGTTCTCATAGGATCCCTGTGCTCTTTTTCTCCCTAATCTCCTTCCATCCCAGACTACTCATGGAGTAATGGCCTTTCCAGACCCTCTTTAAACAGCTTGTGTTTACTGTGAGTGACCTCTCACCAAATTACCAGCTGCAGCCCTGGTCCTGTGTTGTGTCTTTCCTCAGGGATCACCTCATTCTGTGTAAGGTCTTAACTCCNCCCACCCTCACCCTCACCCTCATCCTGCTCCTACCACCCAACCTCCTTATCATCGCATAGTATTTGGTAGTAGAATAGGACACACATTTAAAGTGAAAGTATAGGGTGATGACCCACTGCTTATTGTTTCTGTTGCTGTAGCTAAGATTATATTACATCAAGCACTTACTACAAATGGGTTGAAATGCCATACTACAGAGCATAGGGTAAGGAAAATAACCCAGTCTTTAATTTCCTGTCATTGTAAGAGAAAATGTAGGAAAGTCACATCAATAGGCTACATGCTAGAAGCCAGGATTACAGCTTCCTGCTGTTTGTTGCAAATACTCTGATATCTTTCTTAGATAGAAGTTTTCCCATTTGAGACAGAATGCTCTATTGTAATATGCCGATTAAATTAATAATGAAAACACCAGGAAAGTAAATGTTGGCCTTGTCTAGACTTGTAAAGTGCAAGGTGATGACAGTCTCTTTTGACAGCTTAAATTAACAACAGCACCTCCCATCTGTCAGTCATGCATGTGTATATTGACTTTAGAATATTGTGAGTCACAGCATTTCACGTGTATTTAGTTAAAGCAAGGTAAACCTTATTATCTGAAATTCTAACATGCAACCAGAAGGGCACTTATTAGAGCTCATACCTAAAGCTGGACAAGCCTAAACCAAATTTGCCTTGTGGTGTATTAAAAAAGAAATTGAATTCAAAAGAAATTGACAAAAAAATACAAACAAATATATATATATA
Organism: Lucifuga dentata; assembly: GCA_014773175.1. Lineage (NCBI taxonomy): Eukaryota > Metazoa > Chordata > Actinopteri > Ophidiiformes > Bythitidae > Lucifuga > Lucifuga dentata. The sequence goes on from VXCM01004973.1 coordinate 22,440, forward strand.
ACCTATCGCACAATGTTATGAAATCATTGTAAAAATTCCTGAATTTAGCCATGGATGTGCACCAAAATTTAATATGTTCTTCCCTGTGCCATGCCCTCTTCCACCAAGTTGTGTAAAAGATGAGTTCAAAAGTTTTTGAGTAATCCTGCTAAGAAACAAACCAACACACATAGGTGAAAATAGTCTCCTTTGTGGGGTTAATAACTCAAGAATATTATCTGAGAGATATCTGCCAGTGAAGAAAGATAAGTAAATCATCACAATCCAAAAGTAAGGTTTTTAGGTGTTCAGATGGAGGAGCTATAAATTCTTGTGAAATATGTGTTGCTTCATGCCTAAATCTGCCATTATGTTCAACCAACAGGCCTTCGGCATGATTTTGGAGTGAGTCAGTTCTGAGAAATAAGGTGTGGTTGTGAAAAGTTGGCAATGCTTTTAATAATGAAGGGCAAATACAGGCAAACAACCTGGATACATAAGGGAGTGGGGAGGCATTTGATACCATAATGCTATGAGAAGATACTAATGAAGGTAGAAGACCTTCTGGCTTTTGATCTCTCAAATACTTCATCACTGACATGTTTAAAATTCAGCCCTATTTATTACTGATCATGATAATTCAGTGTATTTACTGAACGTGAGGCCTGAGGCCCACACTTCAGTCAGAGGAGTGTTCTTCCACTGGCCCTGCCCACAGGTTCATGTCTGCACAGGGAGACAAAGCTGATTACATTTCTTCTTATGACTGACTGCAGGGGGAATGCTGCTTTACCGACACAGTGCACTGGGGGGGCCACAATGACAGGAATTTAGGTACAGGAGGCAGATTTCTGATACCATGGCTGGGGCGTGGATTTAAGGTAGGCCTTATGCAGCCGTACTGATAGATCTCATTCTATCTGACAACAGCATGGAAGTTATTTAAGCAGAGACAACCTTAGGCAGAGAGGTAAGGACTTGGAATGAAGTGTTGGCAATCAGAGAGGAAGAGCAGGTCTGCTATAGTCACACCTGCTTTCCAAACTTCTACTTATTATGTGTAGTTGTCTGCAGTAATGTCTGCAGCACAGCAATATTGCAACAGATTTCTAAAACCTTTAGAGAAGATTCTGAAATGTTTTTGTGTTCCAAAAGTTTTGATTCTGAGGTGTGTTTTGACTGAGGTGCATTGTGGCAAGTTTGAGCCTGTGCAGATGCCTGGATAAAAAAGCAGCTAGTCCTTCTACCAAAATAGAGGAGTAGTAGTTTGTAATCATTAAGCCTATGCATTGTCGCTTTAGTTCCTTATAATACTTGGGTTGTATTTGAAAGTGTAATTGACTTCTTTGAAGAGTTGTTTGCTTTTTTGTACATGGCAGCCACTATTTCTCAAGGGACCTTACTGCTACCAGCAGCTGTTAACATACCACAGTAGCCATTTTTGCTAATCCTTAGGGTTCTCAGGAACTCTGAGCAAGGAGAAGTCAGCTTTCTAGCAGCGGTTTGGTTTGGCTACTTCTCAGTGCTGCTCCCACCTGTTCGTTGTTATATTTATTCCCAGATTTGTATTGATTGGGTGGAAAAATGGCATCGACAGAAGTGCGTCAAATGTTTCTTGTTAAGGTCATGCCAGCTGGAACAGTGTGGAATGGAATGTAGGGAATTTGGATATTCTTTTGTTCAGCTGTTTGACTCCTTTTTGTTATTTTGATTATTTTTTCACTTTCTCATAACAGTAGTTAGATATGTAGTTCCACAGTTTTTACTCTTTCTCTCTTGCTCTTTCTCTTTCTGTCTTACTCACACTGAAAACAAAAGTATTTCAACTATTTTAACATGAGAAGCAACACCTGGGAGTGATGCAAAGCCTTTAATATCCATAAATTGCCCATTTTGACATCTCTCAGTATTTTAGGTAGTTTAGCTTAAAGTTAATTTAGTACATTTTTTAGCTTATGAATACATTTAGTGTTTTTCTCTGTCTGCAGGTGTCTTGCACATTGTCCTCAGGTGTGAGTTATACGATTTAAGCGGGTATAACACAGACGTTTATACATCTGGTTTTACTGTTTCACAGTGAGATCATAAATACACTGATGTTAGTGGTTAGACCGATATTTTCTGTCCAACACAAGATGATGCATATAGGACTTATTTATCACAGTGCATGTGTTTGTGCCACTTGGGTTCACGGGATTATCATATGAAAATATGACATGGCACAATGACAGCAGGCCTGTTATTTCCTGATAGTCTGTGATCATGTCTGTCAAGCATGTCCTGTGGTATTAAATGGGCTTGTTCGTGAGTGTCACACTCCCAGAGCAACCCTGTGAATGAAGCTTTAGCCCCGTCAAGCTTCAACATGTCTCATCTCATTCAGCAACACATCCTGGTCTTCTGACAAGAGCAAAGTATGGAATGGCAAAACAAAACAGCCTGAATCTCATCATCTGTCACTTGCCTCCATAAAATCACTCATGACACAACTGTATGCTGGGATTGCCCTGAACCTGAGGCATAGCTATTGCGTTTTCTTCATAATGGTTTATCAGTTTATTATCGCTATCATCAACTATTATGTGATTTATAATCACATAGTAGCTGTACCAGTCAAATAAATCTGCTGTAACAATCCAGTTTTAGCTCAGCTGTAAAATGTGTTTGAAAGGAGAAATTTGAGAGAGACATTTTAAAAGGTTATGACCTTATTGCCAAATAAACAACCAGAGCTAGAAAATCAGAGGACTTTGTACCCAGTAGAGACCAGTGTAAATAACTATTTAACTTTATTTGTCTATTGATAAAAGGCATTTGAGGTCATATTTTGTGTTTTATTTATTTATTTATTTTTAAATATAACATTGTTGACATTGTTGCACTCCATTTCACATTAACCTTCCAGTTCTGTACCCTGTTAACCCACGAACCTCAGCAAATTCCCAGCTATTGGCTGTCTTGTTTACAAAGTTGATGATCTGGCCTAAAAGTGTATTCAAAGTGAATATAATGTTAAAAAACAAAAAAAAAAAAAAAAAATTTAGTGCCATTGCAAGTGTACTGTATGTAACAGACAAACTATTCAATATTTGACCTAAATTAGGGATGGATGATGTCATGTCAGAAAACATATTTATTTGTAAAGGAGAAAAGATGGGGGCATAGAGACATCCACTCTTCATTTCAGTCACACCATTCACATAATTTCGCAAAGCTGTATCACTTAACTGTAATGTAAGCTTTTAAAGGTAAATCCGTGTATTATTTGTATTCATTTTAGCAATAATGCTCAACAAAACCCGTTATTACCCATGAAAATGTAGATGTAAATGTCAGTTTTAGCTTTATTTGTGTATTGATAACAGGTTTTGTGTTGCTTACAGTCAACCGTTCAACTGTTGTAAGGATAATATTATGTAATCACTGTCTAAACACCATCCAGCTACATTTTCCAGCCATTAGTGGTGCTGGGAGTGTATACATCCACTTGTCAACAAGGATATGGAGCACAATGGACATTATTTGGACTATTGTAGGATGTAGTTTATAATTATTAGTGCAAATTTATAGTGTTCTGTGGGTCGAGAGAAAGCTGTGGAAATTCTGAGAATGTCAGTTGTTTAACATAATAGTTACTGAAACACCAAGCAGGTAACTGCTGTGTTTGCATTGTCCTTGAGTGTTTATTTTTTTAACCTTTATCACACATCAGAACAGAGTCCAACCTTTTACTCAAAACTCACTACAGCATATAAAGTGGTTCTGTTGATTACAGATGTAGGATGGATCCCCTTATTCTTTATTCCCCAGCAGTGTGGCTGAATGTTTGGACAGTCCTTATTATTCTGGTTAAAACATGAACAGATAAACTGGAGTGTTTCTGGTTTGAGCCTGTGTAATGGCTACCTGAATACTTACCTGTGTTTCCGTTGTTGCCTGAGCTCGTCTGCAATTTCTTAAAGACCGTCTCCATTTAAAAACATGTTTTCTTCTAATTCCTTCAGTTGGATTTTTAACTTTTAATGTTGCTGAAGGAGGAAGACTTCTCTGATCTTCCACAAATTCAGAGTTGGTGATTTGCATTGATTTGTAACATCACAGATCTGTGAAGCCAATCATGGACATTAAAACTCGTTCGGATTAGCTTGATTTCTGCTTTTTAAAGGTATGAGTGGTTTCTGTGGCTGTCTTAGCTATAGATATCAGAACAGAGTGGAACCGGACCAGCAGTGTTGTTGGGTGGATCTACTTGCATAGTCATAGATTCTGAAATTGAGAGAGAGAGAGAGAGAGAGAGAGAGAGAGAGAGAGACCTTATCAGTAATTCATTGAACATTTTGTATAAAATAAACCAATTTTTGACAAAATGTTAGTCAATTATGAATATTTTTTTAAAATATGTCTAGAGGGGATCTTTTAATTGTATCCCCTACAGCACCTACTGATCAGCTGGTTAAAACCTGTTCTTCAGTTGCCTTTTCTTACATTGGCTTACACACAATTTGAGAACTTGCACAGACAATGTATTCTCGTTTTGAGTGTGGCCTTAAAGAGTAGCAGTCATGTTTGTGAAAAATACTTTCTAACATTTCCAGATTTGACTGAAGCATTGTTTGAAAACTTTCATTTCTTTGCATTTTGCTTCCCAGAGACTGTTATGTAGACTATAATGGAGCTGTTAAAAGCGGTATAAGACAAGTCATTGCATGCTGACCATCAGTTTTGTTTTGTTTTTTTTGCTACTTTTTAAACTTGAGCTGTCTCAGGTATAATAATTCTTAGAGAATTCAGATAACACTGCCAAACTGGCACACACACTAAACAGTGAACAGTTGTGAATGATTTCTTATGCATCCTGAGGTGTAAGCCACTGGTGGCGCCGGCGTGCTAACAACTACAAGCGTTCAGGAGCTGCTGGCAGGGAAACACCTGCTATTTGAAGTTTTACACCCTCACAGGGTGTGAAGTGAGATTTTGTTTTCAGACTTGTAACTTTCAGTACTAAGGCTACCTGACTGATTTTTTTGGGAAGTTTTCTCTGGCTTTAGCAGAGGCTATAACAGGTGTCCCACGATTTAAAAAGAAGGAGGCTAAAAAAACAAACAAACAAAAAAAAAAACAAAACAAAACAAAAAAAAAAAAAAAAANAAAAAAAAAAAAAAAACGCACAATAGCACACTTCATTTTCCATGAACATGGAGCTGTGGCATTGGTGCCACTGCACAGCATGTCATGCAGATGCCCAGTTCGTCAATCAGATGCTGGGTTGGTTGTTTTTGGTAGATTTAACATTTCATTATGCCTCAGCTCCACTTTATTTTATGTAGAACACTTCATCGATACTCCTCATCTTCAGTTGTGAAGCATTAAACAGTGTTGTCAGGGTACTACGGCTGCCTTGATATTGACATATTTGTACTTGACACTTGTGATGTGAAAAAAACAAGAGAAATGTTCATGAACAAATATTCTGGTACTTAATACCAGAGGAGAAATTAATAAATGCATTAAGCATTACTCAAGGATAAATTAAGAAATTCAGCACTGAAAAAATGGGCATCATTTTCCATAGATTAGCACATTCTCTTTCTAAGATATGGTGGTCAACCAACTCCACCTGTGGGTGTGAAGTGTGATATTCTGGATATTTACTATGGAAAACACCAAAAATATCTTACCAAACTCAAAAATAAATAAATAAATAAATAAATAAATAAATAAAATAAAAAATTTAAAAAAAGCACCAGTCATCCTATATTAGTGCATTTTGTTTCTTCTTAAAAAATAAATATATTTTTAACATTATAACATTATTATGGTTATTGCATCAGTATTAGTGCTAGTATTGTATTAGTGTTAGAATTAGCATAATGTTAAATAAATTGTTTCTTGTTTAAATACATTGAGTTTAAAATGATGAATCTTTCAACCTTTGTCCCAAGCAGTGCTCCTAATCTTTGTATCATTTCAACCATAACAGAAACAATAATTCACATTACAACAAATTGTCATTGTATATTATAATTTGTGTTTCTGTCTGGATTATGTAGTAACTTTGAAACAAAGAATAAATATGCAGAAATGTGAAGGTGTATGTTTTCATATCAGTCGTAAGGTTTAAGGATAACAGCTCCAGTAGATATATAAATAATGTTTTTCTAGACATGCCTCAGTGGAGCCTATAACCTTTGACATTACTCAGATTCCTATGTGAGTAAGTAGTGGTACCACATGAGACTTTATGGGCTATAATTCAGGGAGCTTTGTCTATAAGGCAAACACTGTTAGATTTGTTTGTGTTGACCAGCCGGTTTGATGTTTAAATCTTTCTGAAATGATTTTTTTTTAATGCTTTGAGCTACTAGATGAATGTGCAGTGCAATAATGTGCACATGCCTGTGTTGACTTACCACTTTGATTTTTTTTTTTTTTAACTTTAACAGCTGCAAGTTTTAGCTTCATGTGAACAGGAACACAAACAAAATGTGTGACAGTTACACTTTAATCTTCATAATGATGACCCTGTTCAAATCAATGTACAGGTTTTGTTTATAGACCACAGCTTTGCATTGTTTGCCACCTCTCAGGGAGCCTTAAAATAATGATGTAAAATTGTAGACCTCTTCACAGATATCTTGTGTATGACTAACAGATGGCTGAGCTTATGCTTACAGAAAATGTAATCGGACACATATAGAAATTTGGTTTGTGAATGAAGATGTTTGTAGTCAGTATTATCACATGATTTTTACTGATCTCACCCATAACAGGACTGTTAAAACTAGACAAAATTTCAACAAATACATATTGGAAATGAAACTGAGGTCTCTTCTTCTTTCCTTGTTTGTCAGCCTCACATGTCTGACTATTCACAGCCTTTTCTTCAGGCTCAGTGAGTAAATCTGTGGGTCTTGTGACTTGTTTGCAGAGTGAGCTTGAGCTCTTTCATGTAATAGTGCTGCTAAGACCTTTCTAGTGATCTGTTTTTTTTTAAATTTTATTTTAAAAAAGCACACAAACAGAAATGTAAAACCCTTTTTTTCAAAGATCATAATAAGTCTGAAACAACTGTGAGAATAATTTACACTTTCATGTCCAATAATAGGGTATCCACCAAAAACAAAGCCCCATCTCCCCCAGGACTAAAGAACCTGGATTCCCCTGGATTCTCCCAGTGGTATCCAGGAAACCAACATTTAACCATGGACCAGAAGGAGAACCTTGTTGATAAAGATCTCTCTGTGGCTGTGGTTCTGCCTGGTGGAGTGGAAAAGATGACCACGGTCCATGGCAGGTAAAGTTAGACCATGATCATGTGTAAAACTAACTTCATTTAAAAAAAAAAAAAAAGCACACACAAGCTTCAGAAGTAAAACTATGTTTACATTTGTAACTTGAGAAAGACCTCTAATGTGTGTGTTTGGTTTTTTTTTTTTTAAACTTGGAACATTCTAACACAATTTCAGTGTTCAGCTGAGGCACTACATCATGAGACTGACATTACATCATATCATCATACAAAGTTCAGATTAAGGCAGATAGGTGGAATAGCTGAATTTGTGGTCTTAGGACAGTAAGAGGCTAACTGCAAAAACATTTGATGTACTCAATCCTTGTGCACAGGCATCACTTACTAGCATGCAACGATACAAGTAAGAATGGATGCACTATTTATTGTCAAATTTCATATGTGTTCTTATAACATACTGCAGATTTTTAAGGTACAGAGAGGACATGTTGGAAATCTTGCCTTCAGACTTCACCACATAATCAGCTCTACATTTGGTCAAAATATCAGACCAAGGTCTTTGTGCCCTTTTCTGAGTCTATTCACTCACACTGCTCAGACTTTCCATCAGCAAAGTTTACTTAAGATATCATAATCTTTCTCATCATGCACACATTTTACGAACATTCTTTTAGGTACAGTATCTGTTACGCCTTAGCCTCCCTCTTGAGAAGCGGCTGGGGCCAATCCAATATGAAAGGATTACACATCAAATTCTTCACCTTATTTTTCCCTTCTAAACTTGTGCTAAGTGGCCACATAACACAGTGAGCACATTAATATCAATAGTAATTGTACAGCATTATACTGTATGTCAATGGCATTATCATTGTTAGGAATGTCTAAATTGTTGAGCAGATATTACAGTTAAGGTTGCTACTGGTAGCGCACTGAACAAAGCTGTATAGTGCGAGCAAATATTTTTTACGTCCTTAAATTCGAAATGTACAGATCAACCAAATAAGGTGTCTAACTTAATGAAATCAAATACAAAGAGTAGAATGATGTAGGAAATTAGGGATTTTTCACATCCATTTTTCACTGTGACATCAAACATAACAAATCTTATTTTCCTAATCAGTTTTTCATTGCGTAATTGACACTAAACACATTTCATAAATCTGATTTTGTTTTGTCATGTCCTCTGTGCCTTTCAGTAAACCCCTAATGGATCTATTAGTGATGCTTTGCGCAAAGTATCACCTGAACCCATCAAGCTACACCCTAGAACTGGTCACTGCCAATAGAAACCGCATCAAGTTCAAGCCCAATACTCTCATTGGAACTTTGGAGGCAGAGAAGATCATACTTAAATCTAAAGCAGCGGAGGATGAAAGTAAGAAAGCTCCTTGGATGCCTGAGGTACTTCAGCTCACAAGACCCCATGCAGGCACATTGGTGCCATTGTTTGCCATTCATGTTGAATAAACATCTTAAATAAAGGATTTTTTTTTCAAAGTTTGAACATTTTTTTTTTTTTAATTTTATTTTCCAGGCAACTGTTCGGATGTTGATAAACTACAAACAGACCCAGAAAACAATACTACGAGTCAATCCCCGGGTTCCTCTGGCTGAACTCTTACCAGCCATCTGTGAGAAATGTGAATTTGACTTGGAGACAACTGTTTTACTGAGAGATATACAATCACTAGCCCCGCTGGACTTGTCCAGTTCTCTCAGTGATTATGCTATAAGGGAGGTTTATGCAAGAGACAACAAAGGTAAATACTACTGTATTTAAAAAAAAAAAAAAAAAAAAAAATCAAACTCTGCTGCATAATCTGCTTTAAATGTTGCAGTCTTTGATATTGACCAACTAGTGTAATGTATCTTTAGCTTACTGATTGTGTGTTGTTGTTTCCTGCATGTATCACTTGCTCTGATCTCAATCGTACACTTATTGGTTCTGCAGATGAAACTGCTTCTTCTGTGTGTTCAGCCTCACTGACTCATGCAGGTACTTCACTTTGTGTGCTGTATAATCTAATCAAGATAACACGTCTGATATCATCTGACAATGGTGCATTTTGCAGGCATAGTTAGGCCAGGAAAAGATGAACATCACAAAGAGCAAGTACACAAAGGCCGCTTCAGCTTGTTTAGAAAAAGCAAGAAAAAATCTGAGCAGGTAAATCTCTATATTGTAATGCACTAAGTTTAATTGTTAATATAAATATTTTTTTGTAGATTATGTATACACAGACTCAACTGTATCAAAAAGTAAATGCAAATGTTGAGAGGGAGGCTTGTTTACTGAGGTTTGCCATTGGTTGACGTCCACATTGTTTCTGGGAACAGACCTGTTATCGTGTTCTGATTGGATGTTTGTTCTTTAAAGGCAGTGACAGCCAGTGCCCCAGCTTCCCCAGTGCTTGTGAGCAAGCCTCGACCACTCAGCATGGCTTTGCCCAGCACAGATTATTCTCCACTCAACTCACCAACAACCCCCACTGATGTGCCAAAGAAGAGACGTGCGCCCCAGCCACCAGACCCTTTGTCCCAGAGCTGCCCCTTGGACCTCAGCACTCGCCGGAGACTCCATTCTGAACCTAACACCCAGTTGGAAAGTGACCAGGTGAGTGAACAAATTTCTGGCAAGACAGAAGCTCTGAATTCTCCACATATCCAAAATCTTAACTGTAATGATATGGTGGAATGGTGATGATGTGATTCTGCATTATAATATCACTTAATTAAAGCTTATTATTTAGGTGCCTCGTTTAAGTCGTGGTTCTTCAGCAGAGTCTTCGCTGAAGAGAACCAAACGCAAGGCTCCTCCACCCCCCACATCACCTGGTGTTGTTGTCCAGGAAAATGTTTTTCTAGATGAGAATTTGCAAGGTTTGTCATTGTTTATAATTCTGTCTACTAGTGTTTTTTTTTTTTATTAGTTTTCCTGACCAATTGTTGAGTGATATATAGCTCACTGACATTTCCACTGTGTGATGTTTGGGTGTTTGTACTTTGGCCTTAAGACTTTCATTTAATTTGACTCTTGCACCTCCTAGTGGTCATTATTTAACAGTGACATGTTTAAACTGGTTGTAGCCTGTATTTTATGCTCTGTTTCTCATTGCCTTCAGTCCTCCAGCATACAAGTTTGGTCTCTGTTCGCCTGCTTTACCTCCGCCACCTAAACTCTGATTTTTGTATATATATATATGACTTAAGTGAGGCAAATTTTGACGTATTTTTTCCCTCCTTTTAATACACAAACCCCTGTCATATAACTAGAAATCAAGTCATGCTTAAAGAGAGACAGTGAATTTTTGAAATGATCAAAAAACCACCATCAAGAGTTTAAATTGAGAACTTACATTTAACTTGTGAGTTCAAACTCCCCCAAATAACAAAAAGTTTTAATGCATGTGTAAATTTCCCATTTGTGTGGAAATTTCTTTTCCTTCCTTGTGATTTATTACTTGTTTGAAGAATTTCTTTTCCCAAATCATATTTTTTTGCGACCACAAATTTTAAAGGCATGGGGTGAATTCATCTCAGAATTGATTGGGGGTAATCAATGGGCTGGGTCCATGCCTTGGTTACACATGTATGCTGTTTATTTTGCTATAATACACTCATAATCATCATCATCATCTATAGTGCTTCCATGTGATTGTCTGAATATATCTTCCACCATGGACAAGAAGCTTTTAGTTTCTAGTGAACAGGTCATGCAGTTCTTTTTAATATTCTTACAGTAGTGTTGCATCACGCAGAGAATCTCACACTTCCTTTCTTAGTTACAAAGACCCTTCACTAACAGCATGTCACTCATAATCTCATCAATAAAATTACCATCATCTAAATTTTGAAACTGCTGTCTGCTTGTTATACACTCATTCCCTTCCAGTCCCATTGCTCCTGATTTTTCAGCTGCCAAGATCACAGACAAACATTACTGATATATGTGTTGCTCCCTCAACATCCCAATGATGCTCTGTAGGTTTAGAGATCACAGGCATAGTGAGAAGCTTCATCTTTGCTAAAGTATATCCAGTATAGATATTCCATCAGCTTTCTGCTTCTCTGTGTTGCACCCATTGAATTCATGCATTAAGAATTAGACAGGGAAATGAGATGTAAAAGATGACTTTAAGTAGAATTCAACCATTTAAAGTAGGGTATTTATTTAAAAATATTAGCAGTGAGATGAATATACAATCCTGTCTTCTAAAATATAATACCTATAAGTACCTATACTTTTAGAAGACATTTGACTTGATGTCATTGGAGTTGAAGCTCATTTTCATGTAAAAATTGTTTATACATCAGCCAAGAGTTTTTCCTTACCAAAAAGGATTTAATGTGATGCTTGCGATGCTGGATACTTGACTGACTACCCAGCAGCAGATGACTTGAAATGCCAGTTTAAGTGAATGGGGAATGCCTTCATGTGACTTTCTGTATGATGTGCTTTACAGGAGGTGCAGCTACTAACACACTGGAGGAGATTATGGAGAAAGAGGAGACAATTCCCTCTGTAATCTCTGAAACTGCTAGCGAAACCCAGGGAGAGGACAGCAAACTCAAAGTCTCAGCTGATTGTGAATGTAAGAAATTACAGCCTGCAATGCAGGATGCAGAATCTAAGGAAATCCATCCATCTCCATCTTCAAATACTGAGATGCTGAGCACACCGTCCATTGATGACAGTGGGGAAGATCAAACCCGTGATCTATCCTCAGATGGCAAGTACGAACTCTAGTTAGATTTTCCCAAGGCTAAACGAATATAATTTTCAATGGTATTTTCAGTGCTTTTTAATTCTCTCCATTTCATTTCCACAGTCCAATGCAGATCACAGTTAATGATTCTGCAATGCACAATGATCCAAAGTCAACTACTGACACAGATGCACCTGAAGTGGCAGTTACTGGTGGGTTTGCACGTTGACAATATGCCAAGTTGTCGGTTTCGTAGGTGTACCAGAATTTAGGAGGTCTACATTTCAATAAATTATACCTTTGTGAAGGTTATAATGTTTACTTTTTGTTGACGCTGACAGGCGTTGATTCAACTCTGGTAATTTATGAAGCTGCGTTATTAGGTGACGATGTATTGAACTACATTATATTGAGGGTGTTTCTGATGTTTTGTCCACCTCAGTTTACATGAAGAGGCATAGTTTTATCTATTACACATATATGCAAAATTGCCTTTTAATGTATTTATTGGACTTTGCTGTAATGCCTTTAAAAAAAAAAAAAAGCGTCTTGAATGTCAAACACTTTATTTTCTGCAGAAAGTGGTCCATACCAAGATGACAATGTGTGCCCACAGACCATTTGTGAAGAGTTTACAGCTGAAAGTGTTAAAGATGAAAGCCTTACAGAATGCAATAGCCCTCCTCCCTTGCTGCCCCAGCCTGTAATGCAGGACATAGAAGCACAAGCCTCTGCTCAGCCATACACTGATACCCTCTGGGAGGAGACGGACATGTTGGAGAACCCAGCGGACACCAACATGTCACACCCTATGAGAGAGGATGTTCAGGTGCAAACAGATTTGGCATGGCCACCTGTGCCTTCAGAACACATGGACAAAGTTACATCCTCAGAGAAGAAAGATATGGCCTCTTCAATGGAGGAGCCAAACCCTCCTGACCTCAAACATGCCTTATCCCACATCCCAGAAACCTCAATGTCATATTCCACTGCCACAACAAAGGCAGCTTCTACTTCGGCGACAGACTCTAAGCCACTTCCCAAGCCTTCCAATGAGCTGACAAGAGACTACCTTCCCAAAGCAGGTATGACAACATATACTATCGTACCTCAGAAATACATGGAGAAACTGAGATATTTTGAAGTTGCGCTGACATTGGAGTCCCCTTCTGTGGCTTCAGAAAAGGGAATTGATATTGGTGGTCTTCAGTTGGAGGATTGCATGGCACAGATAAGACAAACAGAGGGCGTAGTGGAACGAAAAGAGATGCACTCAACTATACCCAGGGAAAACTTACTGATGTCTAATCAGACTACTGCAACACAAACCACTATTAATGGAACTGTACCAGAAGCCATTCAGTCCCCTTTAACACCAGCAAGTTTACCTGCAGTAGACAACAAGCTCTCATCCTCAGCTAATGGGGCATCCCAAGCAGGTTTACCAGCAGAAGTCAAGGAGATGAAAATTCCACCCGCAACTAAACCTAAGCCTGGGTCTTTCCGCTTGGCACAGCACAAAAGAACATCTGGGTATTATGTAACTTCAGCAGCAGAGAAGAGTCTCAGTATAACTTCTAGGTCTGGCCAGAGGGAGGCTCAAGCAAGTCTAGAGAGAGAAACACCTGTGCAGTGTCAAGAGGGGTCAACAGGGGCCACTAACGTTGAGCTGGGCTCTAAAGAGGACGACCATAAGAATACAGCCATCATGCAATTGACAAGGCAAAGTAGTTTGCCATCTAAAGAGCCAAGCTTAGGGTTAAGCTTGGAAAAATTGAGGAGCTTTGCAGCCCCTCGACCCTACTCTCCTGCCACCCCATCTCGCTTCGCCCAGGCAGTGTCTTCTGCTGTGAAAAGATCCCAATCCTTATCCTATGTGCCAAAGTCACCAAAATCACCTCAGTCGCCAGTGTCACCAGTCTTCTCTACAGTTACAGGCCACTCTCTAATCCCAGACTCAAAAGGATTATCTAAATCCAAGGTGAGCTTGAAAGTGTAGTATTCTTCCATTTAAATAATAAAAGATGAATGCAGGACTTTTCACTACCTATGAGATCACTCTTACTGTGAGTGATCACAACTTTTCAACTACCAGAACTAGTATATTGATACTTAAGTGAAAGCAGTTTTTCAGTTTTTGTCATTAAATTATTTGAACTAAACATCCAGGTTTAGTTTTTATAGGAAAATCATAAATTTATTGTGTCCAGTGGGCTTGGGAACACAGTAGGCCTGTTTAAACTGATCTATCCTGTTTAGTTCATTTTGAAACGATCCTTTCTTAAAGTAAGGCTTGAGTTAAAATAATTAAATTCTTTATAATAATTAAATACAATAAAGTGTGTTGGCTGCTCTGTTTGCAACAAGTTTCAATATATTCCCCTAAGCAGTAGAAAATGACATATTAATATCTATTGGTAGACACTTTAGTTGTATTTCTGTAGGTATTAGAGTGATTTTTTTTTTTTTTNTTTTTTTTTTTTTTCTCTATATGTCTTCATGATGCGTGGGACATTATGTCTTCATTGATTGCATACATTGTGTCTCCTCTCTGAAATCATAGGGAAGCATCAACAGAGAGCTAGATGATGACAGAGGCGCCACTCCACAGCGAGCAGTGGGTGAATCATCACCTTTTATTGATATTGCTCAAAAGGAAGAAGAGAGCAATCCATAGCAGTGCCTTAATCCTTCTGACAATACATCTTCTACTGTAAGCAGAATTCAACATTTTTCCCATCTAGGAGGACCTATTCTGTCTACAGTGAGTTTATCAGAACCCATTAGATCATGACAGACAAGTAGAAACTCTTGTTTTGCCTTCAACAGTACATAAAAAGATCTGACTGATCACTATTAATTGACTTACTTTGATATATTTTATGTAAAGTAATATTATCCCTTATTGACCTGCATATTTTAATGCTTATTTTATTTCATTTGGAGTGATTATCTTGCATTTAATGCATTACTGATGTTAATGACAAGACATGTTAAATAAGAACAGTTCTATAAATTATTAGTCTGGTTTCCAGGGTTGTGATGTTACTGGATTCATGCAGAAGACTTAACAATAATGGATGTGAGTCAGACCTGGTTTGACATAAGGTACTTAATTACTCCTGAGATTATAAAATCTATATTTAAAAAGTTGCAGAATTGTATAGATTACACATATGTTCAGTCTTCCTGTAAAGCAGTGTTATTCTGAATAAAGCTTTTATCTTTAAAGTTGCCGTGTTGCCTCGATTAAAGTAGCAATCATTGATTTGAGTGGGCGCGTGGTGTTCATACAGTCCTTTACTGCATAAGCGGCAGAAATCGGAGCCCTTGGTGTTATAACCTGCTGAATAGTTTAGTCTTCTCAGCAAAGGTACAGGCAAAACGTTTACGCTGTGACGTGAAGCGCGGAGCCACGGCTGACTATAACAACACCTGTGCTCGTGGAGTGAGACAGGGATGTCCAATCTCTCCATATTTATTCCTGATTTGTGCTCAGTTGCTCTC
>VXCM01004974.1:0-32854 GCA_014773175.1 Lucifuga dentata
CCACCAGAGTCATCCTACACACCACCATCCTATGCTGTCTGGCTACACTCTCACCTACCACTACTATCACTGCTGACATCAATTTTACTTCATACCCCCAAAACTTGTCTTTTGTGAACACTCTGATTTCCTTTTCAATTCTTCAGCACCAAATTTACTGTGTTTTTATTTATTTATTTAAAAGGGACCATGTACAATGTCAAACATACCATTTGATGTATTGTACTAGAGTTAGCTTAGAGCTAATTTTCATCTGCAGTCCCTCGGCAGGTCAGGTAAAAAAAAAAAAAAAAAAAANAAAAAAAAAAAAAAAAAAAAATCCATACAAACACAAAGAACTGGTAAAACTAAAAAGACAGTAACAAGTAAAACCTGGAGCAAGGTGAGAAGTTCCTAAATGTCACAGAAAGACAGGAGTGCTCAGCGATGGTGCACTCATTAACCACAAGTGCTTTAGATCTTCTAATTTTAGGGATGTCAGACTGGGCGGCCTGACAGCAGAGAGAAGGGTTAATTTATGTCTGCCTGAAAGCATGGAGAAAGTGTGTGTGTGTGTGAATTTTGCCTGATCTTACTGGGATTAAACTGCAAAGGTTTTCACTCCATTAGACTCAGCAGGTGATTGTACTGAGACAGACATCAAGCCCTGCTGAAGTGTCCTCGAGCAATAATCTATTTCTGAGTAGCTTGCTCGGTATGCTGCGTTCCCTTCAGGGATCGATGATAGAATACCGTTGAACGCTATAAGACCTCTTCCTTTCCTCTGGATCTGCTACAAGAGGTTCCATGTCATGACCTTCTCCTTCGATAATACAACAGGAAGTCTGATGTGATGTCATGCAGTGAAGCCGGCGGTCGCTTTAAATGTAGCTGAAACTGACAAACTTAGAGAGAAATACGAGCGAGAGAGTTGCACAGACACAAGCAAGTACATTGTAACCCTAATAAGTTCATTCAGTTTTTAAAAAGTTGCCCTAAAAAACTTGCATTGTGAACAAATAAAAAAGTATTATGTTCAATGAACCTAGGATTCTCAATAAAAAAGCCTCAAATGTTAAGGTACAATGAGCTAATATTGCATGGTTAACTCACCCTAAAAAAGTGAAGTTATGCATTGTTGAACAAACAAAAAAGTANAATATTGCATGGTTAACTCACCCTAAAAAAGTGAAGTTATGCATTGTTGAACAAACAAAAAAGTATATATTTAGCACAGGGAGAATGTGTAAACTCCACACAGGAAGGACCTGAACCCAGGACCTTGTTGCTGTGAGACAACAGAGCTAACCTCTGAGCCACCGTGTCGATCACCAAGATTTTATTTTAATCAATAACTTTGTGCTTTGCTAACAGCAATGGGCAAAACTAAACCTACTGAAGTTGATTCAACTCAAAAACTCTAACTGAATAAAAAAAATTATCCCAGAAGTACAACTAACTCAATTAGGTGAGGTTGGGTACAATTAACTAATTTTTTTGAGTTAAAACAACATCTGGGATTATAGCGTAGATGATGAATTGATTTGCGTGGCGCCTTATTCAAATACATTCAATGTTAGTCATGCCCATCTGAATCAAACTAACCCGAGAAACGATGAATAGAGCAAAGGATGTGAAAATAGAAAAGACAGCAGATATGTCTCTACTTTTAGCCGGTTTAACAGTCATAGAAAAGTAGCAGGAGTAGTAGGAGAAGGAGGGCAACGGGGACAGAGATGGAGGAAAAACAAAGGCACTGACAGGGTAAGACAGAAGTAAAATAGGTCAAGGGGAAGAATCAAACCCGACTTTCTGACTGACAGGTACAGAGAGAGATGGACTGAATTAAAAGACAAAAAAAAAAACAACAAAAAAAAAACAGATAGAGAAATAAGAACGAACAAGGGAGAATATGTGCTCCTGTCACAGAGGAAGGCAGCTGCAAGATTTTGACATAAAAGCAAGGCTGGGGAAAGGAAATCGCCTGAGACTGAGAAAGAGGAGAAACGACAGATGTGAGAGAATATCAATTAGCAAAAGCTCTAAAACTTCCTTGGTAGATACAGCAGAAATGGGGCAATGGAAGGAGGGAGAGAGAGGGAGAGAGAGAGAGAGATTACAAACAGCCTTAGACCTCTTCCAGTTAGCTACAGAAATGGTAAGACAAGGAAAAGGGAGGAGAGAGAGAGGGGGAGAGAATCAGAGTGTAAGAAACAAGACAACAGCTGTATAAAAGCAGGTAGTTCTGCTGAAGAAGCCCTCAGCTTTGCCTGGTTCATTTTAGAAACACGAATGGCGAGTTTTCACAGCAGAGACAAGACGTTTGCAATAGAGAAATGCAAAGACTACACTGCAGCATGCATTAATAAAACATGCGATTGTGTGTGTTTATGTGCTGAATCTGTGTGTTTCATGCATCCACAGTACTAATAGGGGAGAAGGACAGAAAGAGTGGAGACACAAATGGATGTCGAAAGAAGCACGAAAAGAGAATGAGAAATGAAAGCGGAGGAGAAATAATGAAGGCTGAGTTCTCCTCGCGTAAACTCCGCTGGAGGAGATAACTGAAGCCGAGCAGCTTGTAACTCCTCGCTCCTTCTTCTGAATCCCTTTTCTCTTCCTTTCGGAGTTCTCCATCACATAAATAGGCTTTTTCTGCAGTTGTTTCCCAGCCAGTTTTTCTACTTCTCGCTGTAAAACTATCCCCATGGCTGGCCCTCCCTCCTTCCACAGCAGCTGCTTTTCGCTTCTTCTACTCCCTTCTTCAAAGTATCTTTTGCATCTCCATTCCCTCCTCTCCCCATTTACCTCCTAGCTTTTCTTCATTCCAAACCTCATTATCTGAAAAACTAAACCCTTTTTTTTTTTTTTGCTTCTGTGCCTCTCCAAAGCACCCAAACTTTTCTTCTTCCCTCGCTCTATCCATCCCTCATTCCCTGTAAAATCATCCCTTCATCCCCTCACTGTTTCCTGGTATCATAATAGGTTGTCAGAGACAAAAAAGGAAGGCAAGGAGATTTTCTAAGAGAAATACAGCAAATGATGGAACAGAGGAAAAAAAAGAATACATATCTGAAGGAGGAATCCAGTTCCAAGTGGTCCTCTAAGGCTGGATTTACATGACCACATACATAAGACCTGATTCTGATCTTTTGCTCACGTGACACTTTTTGGATATGCTTCCTGAAGATGTAATGGTAAAAAGTCTCATGGAATCAGATATTTGCAGATCAGTTTAGGGCTACTTGCATATATGGAAATAAGTCAGATACGTGTCAGATATCTGCTAATGCGACTGCTGTTTAAATATCCAGATTGGAATTTCCTCGCCATTCCGATTCCTGCGTAACTTTCTGCTTTATCCACATATGAATAATGTTCGCGATCAATACGATGAGCACTCTCTCTAAACAGAAATGGAGAACATACTATATATATCAGACATGCTGATGTGTTTATGTGTTAGTGTGTGATAACAGGCTCCTGTTACAGCAGCCACAGTCCAACTCCACCCGCTTCTCCCGTGTAATCACCCGACAAAAACACGCATCCTGATGTGAGAGATAAATGCTCACACAACATACTGAATGTTTCTCTCTGCATTTGAAAGTTGCTAACCCGCTGATTGTGTATACCATGAATTCTCTATTAAAAGCCAGTATTCAAATAATAGCTGGTATCTAATAATAGCTGGAGGGCAGAATCAGTAGGACAAAATAAAAGCCTATCTCATATAAAGGTGGGTTTGGGTATGTGTTTTACTGGCTCAGGAAAGTGTTAGTGTAATCTGTTGCTGGCACCAGATGACAGCAGCCATGTTTGGATACCAAACCGCTTAAAAACCTCTCCAGCCATCGTCCCTCCAGCCAGAAGGCATGACTGGCTCAACGTGAAACAAAGCCGTAAACGTGGAGCCTGCTGTCTTCGCAAACGAGGAAAAAAACAATTGACTGGAGGCATGTTCACGGTGATGTCTTCTTTCTTGCAGCGGTATGTTTTGATACAGTTAAGGGTTTGTTCATTGGCAAAATTAGAAATACAGGCCTGTCTCTTATAAAAGCCTGTCTCTAATATTGGCCAGGTTCTCTCTGCAGTTGTAAATAAAGGTCCCGCCCACTAATACATTTACAGTATAAATAGTTTCTCTCATCTTCGTCCATTGAAGCGTTTTATTTACATCCATTGTAGAAATGTGGACATGCGTAGCTGCATCCTGCTGCTACAGGTCAAAGGTCAAAGTGTGTAAATACAGGCATCAGATATGNCGTAGCTGCATCCTGCTGCTACAGGTCAAAGGTCAAAGTGTGTAAATACAGGCATCAGATATGAGCCGCTTAAAAAAGAAAATGTGCTTAACAAAACATCGGATATAGGCAAAAGATCAGAACCGAGCATCAAGACTTGTGTAAATCCAGCTTACGGTAAAAGTGAATGATGCGTCATGGCTGCTGTTGTTGATTGAATTGATTAGCAAAACAGCCAGGATAGAATAGCAGCACTGAGATGGAGACTGAGAGAAAATGGCAGGGAATGAGAACCGTTGAGAACAGCCCCGGGTACACGGTTTATATTGACATGCTGACTCATGTGGAAACAGTTTCGCTTCACACAAGAGCTTTATGTGGCAATTTCCTCTGATTAAGGAAAACTCATTTAGGGAACTTCCATTTCTGTCGCAATCTGAATTCCATGCTGCAGTCTAGTCAGGAAATGAGAAAGACGGAGGGATATAAAAGCACCAAAAACAGACAAAATAGCTTGAACAGGAATGGAAATACAATGCGGAGAGGATTAAAAAGTAAGGGATGGGAGAAAAAGACAAGGAGTTGTGTTTCGAAATATGGAAGAAATGAGGAGAGGGAGGGAGAAAAGGGAGGAATAATAATACACATAGAATACACTTTAATTTCTTTCTTATGCAGTCTGAGATATAGTTCAGCATAATATACATACAGTGTGTTTTTAAGTATATTTATAGTTTTTTGTGTTTGTGGAGTTTTGTGTGTGTCCCTGTGTGTGTGATATACAAAAACAGAATAATAATTTGCAGCTTTTTGAACTTATCTCTCAGTATTGATTAACTTTTTAAAGGTCATCAGTGCAAATGACACATTCTTGAATGCTCACACGTGCACACAGAGTATGGAGTACACAGTACACAAGCAGCTATGTTCATAACTATCCATCACTACTATGTCATGTTCATAACTATCCATCACTACTATGTCATTCTTTACCTTTCTGTTTGTCCTTGCCTCTACTATATCCATCCATCCATCCATCCAGACCAACATGCAGTTTGCATGTTAAGCAAACTAAGCAAAGCATCAGAAGAGATGTAGTTTGTGTGTGTGTGTGTGTGTGTGTGTGTGTGTTATGCTGTCTGTCATAAAGATTAGTCTGTTTTTTTGCTTTTGTTTTTTTTTTTTCCTATCTTGAGTTGACAGAATCACAATCTAACTGGCTAAATTGGATCTCGGTCAACAATACATTCCTGACAGAAATATATTTGGTGTCAAAAACCATACAAATGTGAGATTTAGTCTTCAAATAGGCAAAAACAAATTATTATTCTCATCTCTCATTTCCTCTGTCTCAATTCAGCTCCAATCCTGGGTTTTGTGTCTGCCTGACAGCTGTAATTTTTCTGTCTGACTGTTGTTATAGATTAACCTATTTTTACTCTATTTTCCTTTCTATATAGAGTAAAACCTGAATGATCCTCCTGTGGAAATGAGCCCGTTGCAGTGGCAAGTAAAAAATATATAACAAGCAGAAAAACACATGAGGTTTGACTCTTTTATAACCCCTTTCGTGTAAACAGGGTGGACAAAATTAGAAACACCTCCCAGTGGAAGGCAACAAACTCCAGATTCCAAAATGGCCAGAGAGTTATGCTGCGTTCAGCTAAAGTGGGACGTTGGGATTTCCCAGTTGAAAATTCCGACTTCCAACCTCTAAACGTTCCAGCTCCCATGATGCCAAATATAAACAAAAAACACAGCTGAATGCTCATAAATACTATAAAATAAATAAAGTTAGTAATAAATATTAACTAAAGTAAAGTTAGATTACAGGCTGATTGTGTTACAATGATATTAATCACAGTATTAAACATTTGTGCAGATAAGTTAATTTTCTGAAATTATTCACACGTATCAATGGCAAATTATTATGCACTATAGATTTACTTGGTGATATATTTTAACCTTTTTATTTTAATGTCATGCAAGAAAAATTACTTTATTCCGCTGTTTGCTCATCATTTATGTTCACAAAGTTCGCTTCGACATTGTCGTTGAAGTTGGCGTAGATGGATTTGAGTTTCCAAGTTGGAGTTCAAACTTCACTGCAACTCCAACGCATTTTTTCAAGTAAGAAGCAGAAATGTTCACAAGTTGCTAACTTACAGTCCAAGTCAAGTCTCAAGTCTCCATGGTGGTTCCAATTTGACATTACTATTTATTGAAAAATTAATGGCCTGTATTGGTTTTCTAGGATTAAATATGAACCACTATTAGATCTTCGACTTACTTACAAAATAGTTAGAAACCATAGTTAACAATTTAATTTCAAGCAAAAAATCTATTTTTCACTTGAATAGCTGAAAAACTAACACATTGCATGTAAATGTAACTGAGCTGAAGATGACTACTAGACCTGCTGTAGTTTTATAGGGATTATTTCAAGCTTTGAAAATCAATGTGTTTTAATTTATTAATTTTGCATTTATTTACTGCAATATGAAACAATAAAAATGGCAGCAACACCAGCTGAATAATATAAGCTAGCCTCCATAAGCAAAAACTTAGTGTTGTAATATGGTTACGACACAAAATTAACCAAGTGTCTCAAAAGTGGGCTAAATTTGGCTGTGTGAAAGTTTTGGCAACATTTCTGTAACGTTACACACAAATGTTAACGCAGAATGATAAACAAGCTCTTTTCAACTAAACATGCTGCTTATATCACCAGGATGTCACCAGAAATAAAGTTGCTGAGGAAAATAATTCTAACCAACACATCTGATGACAGACAGCAGTAACTGGGTTGAGGCTAGTTAGCATNAAATAATTCTAACCAACACATCTGATGACAGACAGCAGTAACTGGGTTGAGGCTAGTTAGCATTAGTTTAATGCTAGCTACAACACTGACCTGTCCAGGTGAGTTTTCAAGTGTTTTATAAAGTTGGACATCATTTTCCAGGTGTCCTTTATGGTTTTTACCACACTTTTACATGAGGAACACCTTCTGTTGAGCTCCAGGGACTTGTAATCGCTGAAGGATTCTACGTTTGGGATAGACCCTGAAGAGGAAGCCATGCTGCCGGAGATGAAGCGCGTTCTTTTGCTGCGTTCACAGACCTCGGAAGGTCGAATTTTTCCCAGTTGTGAGTTCCAATTTCTAACCTCAAACTGTTCCAGCCAAATGTAATCAAAAAAGCATGGCTGTACACCAATAAGTACTGTAAAATTAATTAAACTTAGTAATAAATGCTAACTAAAGTAAAATTAGACTACAGGACTGTTTGGTTGTGTTGTTTTACAATGATATTAATCACTGTGGGTATTAAACTTTGTGCAGAGAAGTAATATTATGAAATTATTTACACTTATGTATCAACGGCAAACAGTTATTATACAAAATAGATAGTTAACTTGGCGATATATTTTGACCTTTTTCTTTCAATTTCATGCAAGAAAAAATACTTTATTCACCTTTTAGCTGATCATTTCTATTCACAAAGCTCGCTTCCACGGCGCTGCCATGTTGAGTGACGTCATACTCGGTAAGTCAGGGTAGATCATTTTGTCCGGGTTTCCCAGCTGGAGCTCTGACTTCAAGTGCCGTTCCAACACATTTTTCCAAGTAAGAAGTCGGAAAAATCTGAGTTCCAAGGTCTGTCGAATGCAGCATTTGTCGCTCAACGTCACATCTCCCTGGTTGCTAAGCAACTGTGTTCACATCTGCGCACCTTGATGTGTTTAGGGACTGGGGAGAGTTGTAAAATTAAATGTTTCTGTAAAAATGTCCACAGCATCTCAAAGACTCTTATTGTTCACGATGAGTCACTTTCAATGAGTCCGAGTCAAAAAAGGATGAGTTGCAAGTCAGAAGTCAGTTTAGGAGTGACTTAAGTGTGACTTGAGTCCAAGTCACAAACTTGAGTCCCCATCTCTGGTAAGAGTTCGTAAATTTTTGAGTCCGAGTCATCTGAAACACAGCATTAAACCAGCAACTCTCTGACGCAGGTATTTCAGTGTACTGTATATGAAGAAATACAGGCTGTATTTATTTTGTGCAAAAACAAGCTGTCAGTCTATTTATATATTCTGCCATTGTTTTACCCTTCTTGTGTCTATCTGATCAGCCACTTTCTCATTTTCCTGCCCATCTGCCTCCTCTGTGCATCTCTTTCTGACCACAGCCCACATGCACATTATTAAGCAGCCTATTAATTATCCAGCTTCAGATTACAGGGAATGTAAGTCCCTTACAGAGGAGCACGAGGAGATGAAGGTGATGTCGCCTGTACCAGGTAGGACATTATGTCAGTAATCTCTTCCTTGCTGCTCATCCACAGTACAAGCACGTAGATCTACCAAAGCAATTTTCAAACTGGACGTGTGAGATTTTGGTTACTGTAATACTGTCATGTACTTTTCATTTCATGTATTTATTTTCCTTTACACCCCTCTAAGGGGGTCTAAGGAAAAAAAAAAAAAAAAAAAAACACACACAGAGGCAACAACCAGCACACAACCAAAGATGCTAACATTATATTTAGAAATTAAAAACTGCACAATATTTTCTTCATAAATTTAATCAAATTAAACAAATTAAACTCTTTGCACATGCCAAAATGCACAACCCCACTTCATGGAACTTTATGGAATTGCAAACTCTTTTCTTGTCTACTTGCACTATGTCAAA
This sequence comes from Lucifuga dentata, assembly GCA_014773175.1. Taxonomy (NCBI): domain Eukaryota; kingdom Metazoa; phylum Chordata; class Actinopteri; order Ophidiiformes; family Bythitidae; genus Lucifuga; species Lucifuga dentata. Next base: position 8,917 of record VXCM01004974.1, read on the forward strand.
TGTAGCACTTCCTGTCTACGTGCATTACGTGAAATGTAGCACTTGTTGTCTATGTGCACTATGTGGTAAATGCAGCACTTCCTGTTTATGTGCACTATGTTAAATGTAGCACTTCCTGTCTACATGCACTATGTTAAATGTAGCACTTCCTGTCTACATGCACTATGTTAAATGTAGCACTTCCTGTCTACATGCACTATGTTAAACATAGCGCTTCTTGTCTATGTGCACTATGTCAAATGTAGCACTTCCTGTCTACGTGCATTACGTGAAATGTAGCACTTCTTGTCTATGTGCACTATGTGGTAAATGCAGCACTTCCTGTCTACGTGCACTATGTTAAATGTAGCACTTCCTGTCTACATGCACTATGTTAAATGTAGCACTTCCTGTCTACGTGCACTATGTTAAACATAGCGCTTCTTGTCTATGTGCACTATGTCAAATGTAGCACTTCCTGTCTACGTGCATTACGTGAAATGTAGCACTTCTTGTCTATGTGCACTATGTGGTAAATGCAGCACTTCCTGTCTACGTGCACTATGTTAAATGTAGCACTTCCTGTCTACATGCACTATGTTCAATGTAGCACTTCCTGTCTACGTGCACTACGTTAAACGTAACACTTCCTGTCTATGTGCACTATGTTAAATGTAGCACTTCCTGTCTACGTGCACTATGTTAAATGTAGCACTTCTTGTTTATGTGCACTGTTAAATGTAGCACTTCCTGTCTACGTGCACTATGTTAAATGTAGCACTTCCTGTCTATGTGCACTATGTTAAATGTAGCACTTCCTCTACGTGCACTATGTTAAATGTAGCACTTCCTGTTTATGTGCATTACGTGAAATGTAGCACTTCTTGTCTATGTGCACTATGTCAAATGTAGCACTTCCTGTCTACGTGCATTACGTGAAATGTAGCACTTCTTGTCTATGTGCACTATGTGGTAAATGCAGCACTTCCTGTCTACGTGCACTATGTTAAATGTAGCACTTCCTGTCTACGTGCACTATGTTAAATGTAGCACCAGGAGGTCCTGGAGAAACAGCATTTCATCCCGCCTGTGTACTTGAATATGGATGGTTTGACACTAAAGCTGATTCTGATTCAGATCTTTAACATTTCTTGCTCCCATCAACTTCTTAAATTTTTCAAAACTGGGGTCGATTCTATAATATCTTTGAAGTAATTTGTTTCTATCCTTCTGAAACTTGTGACCTTGGTCACCTGTCAAACAAAAAGTACACGGTTTGAGCGTATTATCACATGCACATCTACACTCTGAAACAGGCAAATTATGACTCCTGCATCTATATTTACCAGAAATTCCATCAACTGGGCTCTACAAAGTGAGATATTTCTCAAAAACAAAACTTACATTTGTATTTCCAGGTTAGCTTTGGATCTGGGTTTAACGTCTGCTTTAATACTTCTACATTGTTACTATGTTGTTGCAAGAATTAAAGGAAAATTCTACACACCTTCCTCCACATCACCCATCCCCTTCTGTATTTCCCCTCTCCAACAGAAAGTTTGTTCTCCGATAATCCTCGTCTCTGACTAACCTTTCCTTTCTAAGGTTTCCTCGACCTAAGAAAGTTTAGCTTCTCTGAGCTGAACCGCCCCACAGTTTCACCATTTCTTCTCACATTTTCGACTCATCCCTTGGTTTCGTGGTTCTTAAGGTCACCTCGCCCTGGTGAAGTTTTATATATCCTGTCTCTCTCCATCTCTTTGGCTGCTTTCCTCTCTTTTGAAGGTCATATCAATCAAGCCGGACCTCAAATATTACTTACATGCCATCGCCTTTTCTCTATCGTGTCTCTCAATTTCTTTCCCTGCTGGATAGATACTATAAATGACTTTCACATTTCTCTCGATTTCTTTCTGTCCGAGGGTGTTATTGGCCAAGCAAAAGTTCATCTTTCTCCTCCTCCTCCTCCTCGTTGCCTTTCGCTTCGCCTCTCCTGCCAATCGCCCATTCTCTTTGACTCTTAAACTCTAACTCCAAAGTTATTACGGCCAAAAAGGCTTTTTCCAGCCAGTGGCTCATCCTTTTATTGGTCATATTTACTATTTTTCTCTGTATTCTGATTCCTGCTCACTTCTACCTGCATCATCCCTCACTTCTTCTTCCCTATCTTCTCTCCAAGGTCATTATGCTCAGGTCTCCACACAACCCTCTCTGTCCCCTTTGCTACCCTTTCTCCCTCTCCAAGGTCATTGGCGCCTGGTCATGTTCGTCTTCTCCGAGCAACTTATTCCTCCAGCGTTGTCCTCCTGCCTCCGTCTCTGAGGTCACTGTGAGTAAGGAAGCTTCATCATCCTTCAGCTGGTTAGTCTCCCAAATTCCACCTTTCTCTCCTCCACGCAATCCCTAAATGTTTCCCTCTCTTTTTCTCTCTCCAAGGTTGTTTCAGCCAGGCATAAAGTTCATCATCTAAAGTTAAGCTGTTCTAATTAGTGCCAGCTGGTTCCCATAGTGATGTCCATCTTGTCTCTTGGCAGGAGATATTACCGAGAGGGGATTAGATAAGACTTTACAGCATGGCAAATGGTGCACGCTACATACGTGTAAAGACCTAAACGGTCACAACTCAAACCCGCCAGGTCCGAGCCCTGAGTGCAGGCCGGACAGTGGCATAGGCGAAACAGGCGGTTGCCTAGGGCCCCATGGCCACTAGGGGGCCCCACGCCAAGAGTGAAGCTAAAGTGAGCTTTCATTAGTGGTAAATAAGTTCAGGAGCTGCAGAGATGTAACTAAATCTATGTGTTAACTTTGTGAGCTATATTACCTGATAGAAGTGGGAAAAGTATATATAGAGCTCAATGTGCTTAGACAACTCACTAAAGGTGTGTTATAAAATACACCTTTATTCAGCACAGAACTAATATAACATGGAATTTATGTATATTATGGTTTGACATTACGTTTTAGTTAAGATGAGGTCATAGAGATGTTTATGGAGTGGGTTGGGGGAATTGTGGGATGTAAGATTAATACTGTAGAGTGGGAGGTAAAGGGTAGCCACACCCCTTTTTTACATTATTAGAAATTACTACAGTAGTTTGAAACATGTTTAATTTGCATTTTAATTTTGGCTGTTGAGGAGAGTGAAATAAGATTAAAAATGACAAATAATATTTCATAATCCACAGATATTTGTGTTTTTATTTATTTATTTATTTATTTATTTTAATTTAGCTTGACAGCATTCACACCGAAAATACCATCTCTCGTGCCCCTGGATGGGGGGCCCCCCAGCAAATAACTTGCCTAGGGCCCCAGAAAGGCTAGGGCCAGCCCTGCCTGCATGCCCCATATTACAATCTCACAGTCGTTGCTCAGGCTGTTGTTCACCAGCAGAAGCACCTTCCATGTCGCTGCTCAAAATTTCTATCTGAATAAACGCTCCAAATTTGTGTCTTTATTAGGAGACGAATGTGGCTGCTTTGAGCAACGCAAAGCCGTTCTTGCACATTGCTGCTTTCAAAAACGTGTCACCTTAACTTCTTAACATGACGCGTGTAAGATGCATTTCCTGCAGGCAACAACAGGATGAGGCTGCCTTCTTTGATTTGTACTTCCCTTCACAATTTAAAGAGTTTCTTGCTGTGTTTCCCCCTTAAGGAGTTACTTTACCTTCACAGGAATGGAAAAGTGCACGTTGAGTGTGTTCAGGCATGATTATGTGTTTGCAGCGCCCTTGGCTTTCCTGACAGGGAAGTCATAAAAGATGAGAAAAATGAGAAAGCAGCGAGTGTCTTTCTCATGATAAACTGTACATTATTTGCTGAATGAAGATGATTATAAATGCTATGCATTTTAAAGTGACTTGAACAGGCTTTACAGTCTTCCATTCATGATTAATGGCTCAGTTCCTGATTGTACAAGCATCACTGATGAAAATTGGACGGACTCTTCAGACACCACAAATTCTCCTAAGTTTCCTCATTACTGATTGCATTGGCTGCCTGCAGCTGCTTGTCTCTAATGGAAAACCTTGTTATACGATGGGTGCAGCACCCTCAAAACCTCCAAGACACGGCCCAACACGACAAACCAGCCGAGGCAGCTGGCTAGAGCTTCATCCCTGCAGAAAGCTGGTCATTGCCTTACCTGACCTTGATTGCCTTTCTCTCCAGCTTCCCGGTAGGTGAAATGACCTTTTCCATTATGGCAGAAGCTTCTGCTGAGGGTTGATATTTTTCTTTCTCTAACAACGCTCTCAAATCACCTCATTGCTGGGTCACAGGAACAGTTTATTACATGTGTTGTCAGTAAAATTTGACACTTTAATAGAGGAAACAAATGAGTTTTCTTCTCAAGCGGAAGATCAAATGCGTTAAACGTCCTAACAAACACTTAATACATGAAGGGCTAAGTAATATTTGAAGTTAACATTAATAGTACAGTGTCCATTGAAAACATGCCTGTTCAGACAGGGCTGGACTTTATGGTGTGCGCCGCAGCCTGCCATAAGTGCCCGTGGAGCGGAGCGTGTCCTGCCACATGTGGACTACTTTTTACCAGCACAACTCAATTCAAGAACCGTTCATCCAAACAACTTCACACGAGATGCTGCACGTCCTTAGGTTCTGAGCATTATACCTGCCAGATTTCAATTTCATGCAGTTGTTGAAGCCTCATACAATTGTGACGCAGCCTTATGAAGTCACGGTCGTCTAGAGATATTGGTGCCACCACAGATGGATGGATGGACAAAGATAGTTAGATGAGTTTTAATTAGAGTTTTTCATCCAAAAATAAAAAATAAAAAAACTCAGCATGGTGATATTTTTGGCCAGCGGTGGCCTAAAGATTAGAGAAGCTTGTGACTGAAGGGTCGCCAGTTCAATCCCTGAACTGGCAGGAGAAATCAGGGTTAGACAGGTGAATGAGCACCACCGAGGTGCCCTTGAGCAAGGCACCTAATCCCCAAATGCACCAGTGGAGCTGCTCAGAGGCCAGCAGAGAAGTCTGTGGTTGTACTGAGCAGCTTCCAGGTATGAGTGTGTGAGCAGGATATTCCTGCAAAAGAGTATTCAATGCTCAGGGAACTACCAATTGATATATATATATATATTAAAATGAAATAGAACTGTCTTCTGAAAAACCTCCAAACACTTAAAATGTATGAGTGTTGCTCATCAGTTGATCAGTCATTTCCTTTGGGAAACAGGAGTGATAGAAGACAGTGCGAGAGCGACAGAGTCTGACGGAGAAGTGAGGGGAGAGAGAGAACGAGGCAGCACTACGGAAGGAGGCGGCTGAAGGACAGAGATGTGACAAGGAACAAAAGGAACAGAAAACCAGAGATATGGAACAAGAGCAGGAATAAGAGTGATGGCGCAATAAACATCAGCAAGGTCTTCATTTGAAAAGGCCACTTTGTTATGTAGTTGCTACGAAGCCAGGAGAATGTGAATAAGCCAAGCTGACCTGTGTGGGTGACCACGACACGGGCATGCTGAGTAATACAGTGAATCTGAATCTGTTAAAAAGATAACAATATTGTCTATAATCTATACGCTATAATCAAAATAAAAATCTAAATTAAGAGGGGTGAGGGGGATTAATTGACTTTGATTATTCAAATTAACTGATTCCTGGATCATTTTCTTGTCATGTCCACTATAAACTGATTAAGTATGCTATGATATAATTATGAATTAAGGCCGTTACGCACCAAGAGCGACGCAAATAAATGATACGAAAGTGCAAAGTTTTTGGATGCAAATTTGTCATGATAAATACATTGACAACAAATGTGCTGCGATTTTTGCAAATATTTGTGTGGGTTTGAAAAATGAAAAAAGTGAGTCAGCAACGAAGAGAGGGAAAAAACGGAAATTCTGGGTACATCAAACAGGAAGGAGGAGGAGCCTGTTTGATACAGGAATTAAGCTTTATCACGGTCACTTTTGGACATATTTTAGGATTACCGAAGGAAAATGTTAATTAAAGGACCATGCCAGCCATTTTGCATGTTTGAGTCTAATAATGATAATGATAAATAAATTTATATATATATACAAAACATCTTAAAATTCCCGTATAAAAAATTTCAGTATACACAGGCAAGACAGCTCATGGCATTTTTCAAAGGACCAAGATGTCTAAAAAATTTTAGTTTAATTCTTGTCCTCTGGTGTGTTATGGCCTTTACTCATATCATTTCATATCACTGTCTTCAGGAAATGTGGGAAACACCTGCAGTTGCGTTTTTAGTTTTAGCACAGTCGTCTATCTGCCGGAGCCGCCACAGATGGCAGTTTACATTACATCATGAAAACACACAAATCTCCAGAGAAGAGACTGGCAGAAGGGCCAGAACAGGAAGGGGGTCCAGTTTGTGCTGAGCGACACTTCAGCTGGGCAGATCTGTCTTGCTGTCACGGGGGATTAAACTTTTCTAACCATCAGGCCAACCTGCCATGAGTGAAGGATCCTATTCCAATGATGAATTGAAGGTATTTGAACTTAGTAGGAGGCTTTAACCAAGGTGCTCCATCAACGTATGTCAACCATGCTACATTAAGAGGACGGAGGCCTGAGGATATCCACCTTGTTGGTGGGAATACCCTTGTCGAAATTCAAGACAGGAACACATTATAATTAACTCCTCGTCTCGGTCCCTGACATCTATTTTTTTTTCATTCCTCCACCCTCTCTTCTTTTCTGTCACTCTTGCCTTTAAGGTTTCATTTTGTAAGTTAAGGTGATTTGGTATGGTTCCAAAAGGAGAACTGTCGCTGCCCTAACAACGTGAAATCTTCCCTGTCCTCCTGTTCTCTCACACAGCCGCTCGAAAGGTGAACTGGCATGCAGCCAATGAGGAGAGAGAATCCATGCTCTGCTGACTTTAACTTAAACTCGCTTAAGTGAGTGAGTGAGAGAGAGAGAGTATTAACAATGTCATGCCGACCATAAACAGATCAATAACAAAAGTACTTCTAATTGGAAAACACACACACACACACACGCACATGCATTTACACGTACACACAAAGAGCAGCCGGCTTAAAAGCTTTAGCTGGAGCAGGTCACTGTCGATGTAAATAACCCAGATAAGAACAACTACAACAAACAAGCAGCGACCCTCATCACTCTTCTTCAGCCCGCTGACAGATTCCACAAAAGCTTTTGTCTTTTAAATGTCTAAAGACAAAAAAAAAAAAAAAAAAAACACACAAAAAGACCTCATGCAGGAGATTTCGTGCACATCCATCATCAATCCAAACAATATACCATTAGCTAAACTATACTAGAATTGTGGTGACGAGGACTCTAATGCCACAGGCTGAATTAGTCAATTCCCTCTGAGTTCCTGTTTCCAACATACTGTGCAACATTAGAGCAACTGACAAAAAAAAAAAAAAANAAAAAAAAAAAAAAAAGAAAATGTAGATACACCGTTAATTTTAACCTACATTCAACAATATTTTTCATGCTTACACTGAATCAATTAGATCGGTGCAATTTCCCATCACAGCAAATCACACAACACACAGCACACACACGCAGGGCACCGTGGGTGGGGTTCATTAAAAAAAATCACGCTAAGTGCCGACTAAATGATGACTGCAGCTTCTCTTATGTTAATCAGAGCACCGTGTCACATTAAGATAGCATTGTTGTCAGGTGAGCTCAGGTAAAGGCCAATGAAGATCAATCAGCGTGTTAATGAGCTGCTTCATGTTTACGAGTCACGGTTTATCCTGATTCATCTGGTTTTAAAGTAACATCAACATGTTAAACCAGCAAAGAACTAACTTCTGCTTCAGAGCTCCACATGTTAAAAGGCTAACGCTAAAATAACAGGTAAATGCACATATTAACCTCCAGTAGTGAGTAAGCGCCGTTACAGAGGCGTGGGAGTGGTTTATGTGTTGTGTGTGTGTGTGTGTGTGTGTGTGTATGTGTGTGTGTGTGTGTGTGTGTGTGTACGACGAAGCAGATGAAGTTATGAATAAACAGAGCACTATGAGAATGCGTGAGATCAGATCAAAACTCACCATTTAAAAACTGATCAGCTGAGTGAGTTTATCAGAGTTATTGATCAACACATGAGGCAAATGCAGTTTAATCGTTGTCCATATTTCATACCGCTGAAATTTATGACCAGAATGAAATACGTCTTTATTTTTATGTGACTGTGTTTCTTTTACGAATCGCTTCCCTGACATGCCAGTAACAGGTGTTTATGAATGAGGGAACATGATTGCGTGACAATATTTGGCCATATCAACTTGGTAAATCATGCACTACTGTTTATGAATCTGGTCCGATATTCCTCAATTTAAAGGACCATACCAGTGGTGATCATGCATGTTTCAGCCTAATATATTCAATTTTCATACTTTATGCTATTGGCAATCATTTCCCAAAGGACAGAACTGTATTTCATCTTTCTTGATATTTTGCAAAATCTTTTAATCTTTCAAAATCAAACATTCAAGTGATACACCCACCTTAACCTTTGGGAGACTTGGGGAGTTTCATTTTTGCAATCATTTTGTTTTTCTCTATTTTTAGCACCTTAAATAAGTGTTTTCATCCAACTCCTTGGTGTATTTTGTTTCAGCACAATCTCAGCTTTCACTCTAAATCATCATATTTTCACTCTCTGATACAGTACTTGTGCAACAGATACAAAAACACATAAAACAGGAAAAAGAAGCTATAAAAAACACAGCTACTTACTGATAAATCTTGCAGAACCGGCTAATGAAAGCATTCACTGCCATGCCTTTTCAGTTTCAGCTTCATTTCCACAGAGTCACGAAAACAATCAGAACATGTATAGATCTGAGTTATTCTTACACCAGATCTGTAGCTTCATATGTCAGCTTCCCCTTTGGTCCACAGACATCATCTGGAAATTGTTAGAAAGTGCAAAGTCTAATCTTGTCAGCAATTTTTATTGCTTCAGGATACATGCAGTGACATCAAAATTAAAACTGAAATTAAACAGAGGTGCAACATCATGCCAGCGACTCCCTACGGTTAAAAATCCATGTTTCTCCTGCTAATAGTTACGCAGCCTTATGAAGTCACAGTTGTTTAAATTTTTNTAAAAATCCATGTTTCTCCTGCTAATAGTTACGCAGCCTTATGAAGTCACAGTTGTTTAAATTTTTTGACTACTGCAGGTCTTTTAATAGCGTAACCAGAATAAACTGAAATGGAGGTCTGGAAGGTAGGAAAAACGTTTTTACTTCACCATTCCAGAGTATGCTTTGGGAAATGATTGTCAGTAACGTTACATGTATGAAAATTGAATATATGAGGCTCAAACATGCAAGATCACCAGTATGGTCCTTTAAAGGACTTGGCTTCCAAATATAAATCTAAACCCCACAATGACACAGCTCAGGCCTATTCACCAGAACATTCTCTGCTGTGTCTTCCTAGCTGTTTAAGCTAAAGTATGTTTCTATTTTTCCTCTATCATCTAATGTAAGGACTAGTTGGAGCACATCTTATGTAGGAAAATTTGCAAAAAAGTGAGATGGTGCAGCGGGGGTACAAAGCTGGTTCAAAGTTTGTGGTTCTGGAATGATTTTCTCTCCTAACAAACACCAATAATACAGGAACACACCCACCCTGACATATCTGCTGTAGCAGTATGAAAGAACAATCTTTTTTTTTTTTTTTTTTTTTACACTAGCAGTGATGACAGACAGAGATATCAGAGAAAACAACAAACACCAGTGCATAATGTGCACTCACTCTTACACAGCTACACACTTCCACACCATTTCAATTTTAACTCTATTATTAAATCAGACAAGCATTTCTCAAAAACCCTCACGATTAGACTGAGTTTCTCTATTTTGCTTTCCTGGTTTGTGGCTTGCCGGGCATTTTGCNACCCTCACGATTAGACTGAGTTTCTCTATTTTGCTTTCCTGGTTTGTGGCTTGCCGGGCATTTTGCATTCTGCACAAGACTTGACAGAGGAACACAGGAAATGAAAAGACTGACAGAAAAGTAGGTACAGACCCATCAGAGCAGAGAGGGATTCATAAGAAAGTATTTAAATTAGGTGTTGGATATTATTTGGAGGGAAATGAATAAATGTTTTCATCAACTTGAAGTTGTCATGGAGTGAGTCGCTGACAGGAAAGGGGAAATGGAAGGGAAATAAATAGTGAAAATGAGTGAAAACATACATGATGTCTACAATGGCGTATTAGGGCCATATAAGTCAAAAAAAAAAAAAAAAANAAAAAAAAAAAAAAAATATGAGGGAGCATTATTTTGAGTTTTCGAACTCGCAGATTTGCGAAAACCTAATGTATTGCAGACAGTCACAACATAATTTGCCAGTTTTAAAAATTTACCAGTTTTAAAAGTCCTTATGCTTATGTTAATTAGATGATTTTGTGCTAAAAGCACAAGTATTTATTTATTGCTACATCTGGTGGAAAAGTATAATTTAATTAGGTCATGTACTGCAGGCATAGTCACAATGTGAGGCAATTCAATTCCCGTTGTCATTATTTTCTCTTTTTCATTATAAAAAAAAAAAAAAAANTAAAATTAAAAAAAAAAAAAGATTATTCATCATTGAAAATAACTGTCATTGTTTTTTTTCAGTTTTTAAATGCAAATTTGTAAGGTTAAAAACTCACAAATTTGTGTGTTTTTGAACTGGTAAATTTGTGAGGTTTTTGCGAGTACATGGTACATGACCTTATTAAATTATACTTTTCCATCAGATTTAGCAATAAAGAAATACTTGTGCTTTTAGCGCAAAATCATCGAATTATCATAAATTGAATTATCAAATTATCATACAGACTTTTTAAACTCGCAAATTTGTGAGTTTAAAAACTTGAAATAATGCTCCCCTCATTTTTTGGGGTTTTATTTTTCATCTTATATGGCCCTAATACGCTGTTGTAGATATCTAACTATAAAGACAGAAATCTGTCTGGTTGTGGTACCTGTAGAATTCGGCACTGTGTGACGTTGAAATTCAAGGACGTGCAGCGTAAAGTGTGAAGTTGTTTGGATGAGCGGTTCTTGAATTGAGCTGTGCTGGTAAAAAGTAGTCTGCGCATGGCAGGATACGCTCCGGGCGCGGCAGCATATGCTCTGCTCCACAGGTACTTATGGCAAGCTATGATGACACTATAAAGTCTGGTCTAGTCCGAACATCCACGTTTTCAACAGGCGCTACACGAGTATTAGTGTATTGTCAGTCTATTAAAAACAACAATAAATTACCCTCTGCAACAAGCAAAATATGAGCTGATACTGTGTTTAGGAAAATCAACATGTTTGAATTAGATAAGAAGAATTACAGAGTTTGGCATTGTTCAAGTACATGCAGACTTCCCAAACAGGGTCAAACAGCAATATTTCTGCAGATTTTTTAAAGTGGTGGATATTGTATTTTTGCCATGAATTTGTCGCTCTTCATATCCATCAACCTTTCTGTGGAAAGCTCTAGTTGTGGGTACTCCTAATTTTTTACAGGAGTAAGAATACTTAAATCAAGTACCTATCAGACTCATTATATTAATAGAAATTTTGTGCTTCCTCAGCCTGTGGGTTCTAATTTTTAGAACATACAGTTATTTATAGATCCTTTGTGGCATCCTTTGTACTAGTAGAATACCTTACACAACAAAAAGGTATTTATACAGTATTTTTAAGAAACAAGGAGAAGGTACTTAATCCTGTAAAGCCTGACCCATGAAATAATTATCAGAAAATTCTATTTTTTTGCAATTTATTTCTTTACTGAACCCTTTAACTAACTCTCAAAAAATAATTCTCAAATTTTTATTTTTTTTGCATACATGATGTTTTTCTTGAATCACATTTAATACATCAGGCATTTATTTAACTCAACAGGATTTAAACTGGAACTGTTTTTTTTTTTGTTGTTGTTGTTGTTTTTAGATACGATATAATAGGCGTTTTCATCAATAACATGTTGATATAACATCATGTTGATAATGTAGAGGTCTCAGAAAATCATGTATCAAATGTGACACAAATGGCGTTATAGGGTTAAAATGCAAATATGATTGACTGATTGATTGATATGCTGCTGTTTGCAGGTCGTGCTTGGCTGATGTGGCTTATATTGTTTGTTTAACTATTCACGATCAATATGGTATAAGAGGAGATCGTACTTCCAGTGATGATTCAATGAATGTTAATTTCTATTTTTATTTTTATTATTACTATTATGTTACTATTAGTTTCCTTTGAATGTCTTACTAATTTATTATTTTGCTTATAAGTTTTTGTATTTGAAAATTGTGGACACTGGTAAGATTAATGACCGCTGAGGCAGAGCTAACGAGATAAAACCTCACCGCCGCCGTACTCACCGTTGAAGTTAACAGCCCGGATGTGGTTGAGCAGCTCTTTGCCGTCAATGTTGGCCATGCGTGGGCACAAACCCGGGGTGCCGTAGCAGAGCTCCCGGTGCATGCGGTGCAGAGCATGGGCCATGGCGTACACAGCATCCATCACAAACTGAACCTTCCCCTCTTGTTCATAACTGGAGTCACGCCCGACTTTTTCTAAACCTGAGAGGAAGAAGAAAAAGAAGAAGAAGAGTTAGAGGGAAAAGAAAGCAACAAATAATGTTGTATTCTTATAGAAGCCATTTTACATTCCCATTTTATCTGTCCTAGTTACATGTTGAAGTAACACTGATTGTGCAGGTGTATCTGCCAGGTAAAGCCTCCTAAAAGCTCCCCTCCTCCCCTAAATTTGCAGGTCAAAATCAGGGAGACGGCTTTTACATGAGATCGGCTTATACTCGTGTATACGGTAATAACTAATTTCTAAAACAGAAAACTGTATTTTACTTGAGACGTTCTTGGGATAGGTAATCCATCATCGCCAACAACATGTGTATTCAGGTTTTTTTTAGAAGTTACATAATTTTAGCATTTAAGTGCAGTAAAAACCACAGAGTGAATGTATGTCTCCACTGGGGAATATAGTCCCGAAAGAAGACCTGTGTTTATGGAAAAATTTAAAGGACCGTGATTTCATAAGGCTGCATAACTGCAGGAGAAACATGGATTTTTAAGGTGGATTATTGCTTCAATATTTGATTTTGAAACAAGAGATTTTGCAAAATATCAGGAAAACTGAAATACGGTTTTATCCTTTGGGAAATGGTTGCCAGTAACATGGGTGGTATGGTCCTTTAAGTTCAAGTGCCTACAGGTGAATATAGTGCAATAAAAAATAAACACCAAAAAATGATTATATATGTAAAACAAAAAGTAAAAACAAAAACAAAAAAAAAGATATGTGATGAAAAAGTGAAACAAAGCAAATGGGAGAGAAAGCAGAGTTTAACTGAGGAAGAAAAAAAAAGAGCTGAAGGACAGAAAAGCAGTCAGGAAGAAGAAAAAAAAAGAAAGACAACTGGGGTGAAGCAAGAAAAGATTGAAGGGCTGAAGAACACACAACACAGTTGCTGCATCCTGTAATTGCAATTTATAACGAGGAGTTAGTGTCATGCTAAATTTCTCTCTCTCTCTCACACACACACACACACACACACACACACACACACACACACACGAGCAATAGAAGAAGCCTGGAGCAAACAGCCCTGCCTCTCCTTCTGTCTTAGTTTCTCTCCGTCTTGGTAAGTTTCCCTTTACTTGTGCAGAGGAGGCTAAACAGAGCACGCTTGGCTATTTTCTCATTCAGGTACACACACTCCCACACACACACACACACAGGAGGCCAAAGCGCAGCTCTCCCCAGCCGAGCAAGGGAATCAAACCTGACCCTGCAGCCGAGACTGTGCATCACACTTCTAACTGGTTGCTTTGAGGCAATACGGTATTGATTAATAAATGCACATAGGGTGGTTATCCAGCAACGAGACTCATAAGAAAAAACACGAGGAAACAGGCTGTTTTAGCCAAAAAAGTAAGACAGCTATCCAACAACAACAACAAAAAAAAAAAAATATTATGCCAATAAAAGAACTTGGTGCTAATCAGAGTTGGCTAATGTGTTGTTTGCTCTTTGCCTTAAATTTGATGTTGATTTTTGAAATCAAATATCAAATTTAAGACCAGTAACAAAGCAAATTTCAACCAACATCCTGCACAAAATTCATAATTAGACGCATTAGCGTCTGCCTGGCAACAACTTTTCTAAGCTTACAGCAACCAGAGTATATTTTTCCTTTATTTCCTGTCAGCCAACATTTTAAAACTTTAATCTGAAAAGATTTAAAGTAGTTTTGTTTTCAGTCTCTACATATTTTCCACCAGCCCCATACCCACGTTAATAGGCCGTATGTCACAGTTCTGCATGTCTGGTTAGCCACTCACCTGCCATTTCTGCCTGCCTGGTCTTCTGTTCTTCACCTCCGTTCATCAGCCTGATTCATTTCAGGTTCACCAATTAGTACCAATCAAGCAGGGATTTAAACCCCAGTCTCACACTCACCCTTGGCCAGATTGTTCTTTGCCATCCCCGATGCGAGACATTCCAGCGTTCATTTGTGGACCGACCTTCTGTTACCGACTCGGCCTGTCTTGGACTATTCTGCTCGTCGCCCCCCTGGTCACCACCTCTGCCTTCTGTCCCTGACTCCGATTCCAGTCTCTGCGTTTGGACTCTTTGTTTGACTGTGTTAGTGTAGGCACTTTGTCCTGCCAGTTTTTCTGCCTGCCTCTGTGTTGGACTGTGAGCTCAATTAAAGAACTTTACTTGTCAGAGTTGTACTGTGTGCTGCATTTGGGTCCAAACCCCACCCGTCACACCGTAGCTGTCAACCAGAACTTTTAATGCCTAAAAGTTAGAGGTTTTAAAACTCTGATTACACTCCAGAAGTGTTTTGGTAACAGCTTTAACAATGTGATTGATGCTAGTAAGAATCAAACCCAGGGCAGCAGGCTGGTCTGAATGCTGAAGTGGCTGGCGGGCCAAATGTGTCACTAAACTCTGGACAATGAATGCAGATTTAACACGAAAAAGTTAACTGAATGTGTACCAGTACATTAATGTATGTAGAGCCCCAATTAAAATAAAAGACCTAATCTATTATCTGAAATTGTAATTGACTTGAACTACATATAGATTAGTTGCCTCCCTTTTAGCCTTATGAGTGTAAAATATTTGTCCAGTGAAGGCAGGTGACTCCCATTCAAATCATACAGCTTAAAGACATTTTAATACTTGTCTCTTTTACAAATGCAATTCCATTCATTCTGCAAATGTAATTCCGTACATTTCTGGACGTCTGAAAGCTCTCTGTGGATTGGATAAGCAACCTTAAGCATTAAATCCTGACTCCACCTATTTCTGTTACATTTTGAATGAGCATAACCCTCTACATCCAACAGCAGGTAGGTGTGGTCTCTGTGGTGTGGGAAAGTGAAAAGCTAAGCTAAGCTAGGTTTAGTTAGACTTAGCTCAGCCTAGCCATCACTAGTCAGCAGTGGGAGTGGAGCCTGGTGGATGAGGCTCAGCATTTATCTGTCGGGCTTTTCTCGTTCTCACATGACCTTTGCTACAGTAATTGCCGTTCCCCATAAGAGTCTTGCTAATCCACTTCTCTCTCTTTTTGGATATGTGGACCCTCCTCACGCTCACTTGTAAAATTCTGGGTCCTGAAGCTCACTGTGACCCGAAGTCCATCCAACTGGCTGCTATGTGGCTAGCTGGCATCTAATTTGCCTGTTTCTCTATTGCTCACCTGTTCATTTGAGGAGAGGGAATCTCTCTTTGAATTGCCTCTCCTGAGGTTTCTTCCATTTTTCCTTATATNTTGAGGAGAGGGAATCTCTCTTTGAATTGCCTCTCCTGAGGTTTCTTCCATTTTTCCTTATATAATAAGGTTTTTTAGGGAGTTTTTCCTCGTCTTCTTTGAGAGCTCAGGCTGGTCGGGAACTGTTGATGTGGACCTGTAAAGCCCTTTGAGACATTGTATGTGATAATGGGTGAAACAAATAAATTTGACTTGACTTGACTTGACATAGACACATAAAACCTCACCTTTGATGTGAAGGATTGGGGTAAGGCTGACAATTTTATGCCGCTTTATAGCCTTGTCTAGAAAGTAAAAACCCAGACCTGACATGCAGGAACAAATAGGACTGCTTTAGCAAAGAGGCACTTTATCAGTGTTTGTCTGTAGGATACAGAACCCGAAGAGGTGCCTTTATTCAGAGATGGCATACAGAAAAAAAAATTAGGCGATTTTGATATTGTAAAATTTATCAGCATTGTCCTTGTAATGCTGCAAGCTGCCATTTGCTGTTTTTCTCATAGGGCAGAGAAGCCATAAAACACAGAGTCTGTGCTGCTAGTTGTCAAGATGCTTTAGCTTAAAAAATTAACAGGGATTGTACATAGTGATGGGACTCTTGAAGATGATGTACCAGCATAAGCCATAATGATAATGAGTAATCACGCCATTCTTCTGTCGAGTGGTGCTATTCTTGAATATTAGATTAGCAAAGTTGTAGTTAAGTGGCACATTTCTTTAAACATGTTCCTTGTTCATGAGCGAGGGCAAAATGAAGGGCAAGATTGACAGACGGGTGCTGCATCTGAGGTTCTGCGGACATTGTATTGGACCGTCGTGGTGAAGAAGAAGCTAAGCCTGAAGGCAAGGCTCTGTATTTACCAATCAATCCACCAATCCTTGCCTATTGAGCTCTGTGTAGTGACCAAAACGACAAGATGATGGATACAGGTGGCTGAAATGATGTTCCTCTGCAGGGTTTCTGGGCTCACCCTCAGGGATTGGGTGAAGGACTCAGAGTAGAACTGCCAGAATTGCATCAAAAGGAGTCAGCTGAGGTGGTCTGGGCATTTGATAAGGATGCCCCTGGTCCTCTCCCAAGGGAGGTCTACCAGCACGTCCAACTGGGAGGAGACCCAGGGGCAGACCAGGACCCACTGGAGGGATTATATCTCTCAGTTGGTTTGGGAACGTCTTGGGATCCCGCAGGTTGAGCTGAAGAACCTGATAGAGGACAGGGATACGTGGGCTGAGTTGCTCAGTCTGCTGCCACCGTGACCCGGACCCGGATAAGAGGTAGAAAATGGATGGATGGATGTTTCTTTAAGGGATGATTGAGGTTTCTGCTTTACCCACTACAATTCAGAACGCTGCTGCTGGAGTTCTGACTAAAACTCAGAAAGCAGAGCACATCACTCCAGTCCTCAGATCCAGGACTTTAAAATTCTCTTACTGGTTTATAAAGCACTGCATGGCTCAGGACCAAAATATCTCTCTGACATGATTCTGTCACATGAACCCTCCAGACCTCTCAGGCCGTCTGGTTCTGGTCTACTTTCTGTTCTGAACAAAGCACAGTGAAACACCATTTAGTTTTTATGCTCCACAACTCTGGAACAAACTTCCAGATCTCTGATCTGCTCTGACTTTAAACTCTTTTAAAACCAGGCTTAAAATTTTTCTTTTTAGCGCTGCTTTTTATTAAACCAAATCACATCTGCACTGAAATCCAACCTGGGGCCAATTCATTTTACACTGTAACTGCACTACAGATTATCCTATTTGATTTTAACTTATTTTATTTTTCTATTTTAGCTTATTTAGTTTGTTTTTAAAAGTAACTTTATTTTTGCTGTTATTGTCTTTTAAATGTTGTTTTAATGCATTTTGTATCGCCTTTATGTTTGAATGGTGCTAGACAAATTAATTCGCCTTGCCTTGCCTTCCAAGGTTTGGTGATTTTAGCATTGAGATTTAAACGAAGGTGTGTTTTAGTCATTTTATAATGGCACTCAGTGTGCTCAGCCAATGAGAAATAAAATCAAGATCTTTCCAGTTTATGAGTAGTTTATTTCATAATGTCAAAGGTTCTGCCTACAGTCTGATTGCCTCTGTTCTGCTTTCTCTACTGGGGCTCTTTACTGCTAATATGAACGTTTATACGGTAAAGCCTATTGAATTTCTTGTGAATGGGGCCTTATGGCTTATGGTCATTACACTCTCGTGCACGCAAACGCGGAACCATGGATCTACAGAGTCACACGCTCACACACACACTTAGAGGCACGTTATGGAGATAATGCATATCATCGACATTGCTCCCAGTGCATCAAAGAACAATGCAGTCCACATTAAGGCTGAAATCTTCTCTAAATTGACTCAAGTGATAACACAGTGTAGCACTATCATACTGTATCAAAGAACTTAATGCAGCAAGGAAAATATGCATTCAGAAAACTGGCAAATTGGTCATTTTTATACATGCCAGGGAGCCACTCTGTGAGCTCTGACACCGATCAGCCACAACATTAAAACTGCCTGCCTAATATCATGTAGGTCTCCTCGTGCTACTAAAACAGCTCTGACACATCAAGGCATGGACTCCACAGACCTCTGAAGGTGTCCTGTGTATCTGGCACCAAGACGTTAGCAGCAGATCCTTTAAGTCCTGGAAGTTGTGAGGTGGGGTCTCCATGGATCGATTGTTTTTTCAGCACAATTTGGAGCAAAGCAATTTGGAGGCCAAGTCAACACTTTCAGCTCTTTGTCATGTTCCTCAAACTGTTCCTGAACAATGTTTCAGTGTGGCAGGACGTGTTATCCTGCTGAAAGAGGCCATGACATCAGGGAATACCTCTGCCATGAAGGCTGGACTTGGTCTGCAGCCATGTTTAGGTGCTACGTGTCAAAGTAACATCACATGAATCAGGACCAAAGGTTTCTCAGCAGAACATCACCCAGATCATCACCCTGCCTCCACCAGCTTGCCTTCTTCCCATAGTGCATCCTGGTGCATCTCTTCACCAGGTAAACAACACACACACACCTGGCCATCACATGATGTCAGAGAAAACCTTATTTATCAGACCAGGACACCTTCTTCCATCGCTCCATGGTCCAGTTCTGATGCTCATGTGTCCATTGTAGGAGCTTTGGGTGGTGGACAGGGGTCAGCATGGTGCTCTCTGGCTACGCAGCCATACGCAGCATGCCGCCATGCTGTGTGTTCTGATACTTGTCAATCATAGCAGCAGTCATTTTGTCTGCAGATTTTCTGTGGGATCAGACCAGATAGGCTAGCCTTTGCTCCCCACGTGCATCAATGAGCCTTGGGCACCCATGACCCTGTCACCAGTTCACCAGTTGTCCTTTCTTGGGCCACTTTTGGTAGGAACTGACCTGCATACCGGGAACGCCCCACAAGAATCAGTCGTCTAGCATCACATGTTGGTGTCAAAGTGGCTCAGATCCTCACGCTGCACATTTTTCCTGCTTCAACACGTCAACTTAAAGAACTGACTGTTGACTTGCTGCTGATATATCCTTGATGTTGTTCACTTCACCTGTCAGAGGTTTTAATGCTGTGGCTGATCGGTGTAAATCTTACACTCTGAAACACACTAACCAGCAACTGGTCCTTGAGCTGCCCAATTTCCTGGTATCACTAAACTTTGCCAACTGACTGTAAATTAAGCTCCAAAAAAAAAAAAAAAAAAAACAAGAAAAAAGAAATTAATATATAAACATGATCATTATTAATATATAAATATTACCATTAATGTCGGCATCCCTCCACATAATGCATGGATGGCATTAAAATGAACTCTGTGTATTACAATTGTTGAGGTAAACACATGAAAGCTTCAACCATTCCGTCGGTTTCACTGCCGTTCTGCTGACAGTTGAACCGTCGCCAGTGAACCGTCTTACTCGATGCCGTGTACCAGCTGGTGAAAATGTTTCTGTATGCTTTATACTTCAATTAGCCGAATATTGCCGTGCTAATGAAGGTAACAAGCTGCTGGGCTCGCCAAATAAAGAGAAAAGAATGTTTCAATCAAGAACTTGGCAAGATGTTTTTGAACAAAACCTCAATATGAAGCTGAAGGTTCCTGGTGGAGAAACGAGAAGAAGCCAGGCTGCTTTCCAAACAAGCTCATATCAGTGTAGATATGAATTTATCATGCATAGCTATTTAATTCTGGATGAATCATTTCAATTATTAACTTTATCATACCAATCTGTTGGGGAGTGTGGTATCTGACCACTTTTGTCCGGCAAGACGTTATTTATTATCAGATTTATGAACACGTTAATTCACAACAACTTTTTAAAAAAATTATCTATGTGCCATAGATCAACCTGTCATGAGATAATGAGAATTTTCTCTTTGCTGGGCAGATGAGATATGAAAAGACATGATACATCATTAATCAGCATATCGTAAGAAAATGCAATCCTACCTTGAGACAGTTAAATGCTGCGTACTGTTATGAACAGTTCTAACTGGGAAAACAATACTGTGCCTGTTTCCTCGGATTGCATCAGGTGTCGTAATTGAGGCAAAATGTCAGAGCAAAGGTCTTTGTGTGTGTCTGTGTGTGTGTGTGCAATACAATACAGTTCCTATGGGATCTGTCGGTACCAACTTTTCAACTCAGTCAATTCAATTTAAATGGCCACAATTCTCCTCATGTTTATCGTATGTGAGGTTTACAATACAAAGACATCCGTCACCACGTCCTTAAAATGAGACTTGAGAAAATGAGAAAAACAGGGATTATGTGCAGGATCGAGGCGGAGACAGACACATGGAGACGTGCAGAGATTGATAGACAGACTGCTTATGTGTTAATATACACCCTATCCGTCTTACACACATTACACTTCATTCCATTTTCCAGCCAGCAGCTGCTAAATTAAATTCAGCCTTTCTGCTCGCCTGTAATGACATCGGAGACCACAGGCAGCTTGGTTGGTTGACTTGTTGGGAAGGAAGGATTTGCAAGGATTTGCCGCCTTAAAAACTGTGAGAGGCAGAAGCTCAGATGAAAAATTACGTCTGGGTCTCGTAAAAGTTGTGCAAACCACAACTGTGCGAGGACACAATCATCTCCATATCTGCCTCCATTGTCATATTTTGTGGTTGATTATTTGCTTGCAGACATGCAGGCCAGGAGCTGTGATCTGTTTCTAGATCTCTACAATTGCAGTCCTGATCTCGTTGCTGTTTAATAAAAGCCATAGGCATGATAAAACTTTGTTCAAAATCGATTTTATGATGAAAGCTTTGTTTGAAAATGAGACATCCACAATTTTTGGATACACCAGCTCACACCAGCATCTGACACCTGACAATGACAGCAGAAAATTAAAAAAAAAAAAAAAACCTTTTAAGTCCTTGATTGACAAAAAGTAGCCGCTTTACAGTTGGGAGTCATTATATTAAAGAGTGCTTTGAAAATGAAAACATGGGGGTATCTTTCATCATTACCATTATCCTAAACTGAAATTGAAATATCAATCAAATATCTCTTAAACTTCAGAACAGATTACTTCAATTTCGCCACCTGGCACTCTACCGTCAATTTTGCGTTTAAGAGTGTGATGATACGATGACTCCCACTGTTTCATAACAGCAGGATTATTACAGATATATCTGCAGCTATATAACCGTAAGAGTCAAGGTGAAGAGCTAAAAACTACCTCTCTGCCACCAGCTGAAGACTTGAATAATGAATGAACAATATATTTCATGTTTCTTTAGCTTTCCTTCTAAAGGATAGATGAAACCCTGAACTATGGTGCATTAAAACAGTCTATCTTTTCCCATTATTGTGGCTATTGAGGGCGTTTTAACATGATTTGGTCATGTTCAACCGGACTAGGGTACATATCCCTCTTGAGACGGTTCTTTTACACATGTGAACCCAGCATTCGCATAAAATACAGACAAAACCATCGTTCGTTTGTTCTGACCGCAATTGAATGATGATGTTCGTTCGTGGTCTGAACATCATCAGCACTACTTCCAAGCCAACTACAGAGCAATCTTTTTACATATTGATTAATCCAGAACCAGAGATGGCTAGGTGTGTGTGGATAACATTAAGTAAACTCCACCTTTGATTAGCAACTCTGACACATGCTTTGAAAAGGTTAAAACATGCATGGGGAGGGTCAGCACGTGGCTTTATGTGCTCAGTATGGGCTGCATGCTGCTGTTCAGCCCCCTGAAGGCATTCTAAATAAATCCAGCATTGTGTTGCAACAGTTGTTTTGGTATATGGATCACATGATGACAATCACTAGGAAAGTTTCCCAATTCCATAGCAAACTTATTCCTTATTCCTCCTACCCCCAGACAATTCTGACCAATGAGCAGAGTGAGTGTTCTCGTATGATTTTTGCTGGTTCAATTTGATTTTTAGTCCCTGATTTAGACTAGAGCAAATAGATGACAGGTCTGAAAAGGCTCTAAAGCAACAGAAGCCAAGACTAAACTAAACAAAAAAAAAAATGGAGAAACTGTTTAACTGGCCTGTAAAATGTTGTTAATAATTTGAAAAAAAAAAAATGTNAAATGGAGAAACTGTTTAACTGGCCTGTAAAATGTTGTTAATAATTTGAAAAAAAAAAAATGTAACGTGATGACATTTACATCTAAATGTATAATAAACTGCCTTATATTAAAAACATTAAGTAAACATGATTACCAGTTAAAGAAAGAAAGTAATATATTGCACTAAAAGCAAAAGTTGCAGTCAGGTAAATTACATTTTGGACTCATTTAGAGGGAAATTTGAATAGATTCTGACAAGTTATCTGACAGATATGAGCTTGGGCAGGAACCAAGTTTGCTAAATTATAAAGAATAGATAGCCTATACAATGTAATATTTATTAATTCATACTTTTCAGCAGGTTTAATAGTTACAGCAGATTACAGCTGGAACTTTCCATAATAATAGCTTTTGATTGATTTTCTACCTTCCAGCCAGTCTTTGGTTTTGCTTTATGCCTGTATGCATTAAACTACAAAAGGCTGCTGTAAGGCTGCCAACTTTCAAGGCTTTGTTGTCAGAGTTCCCACAAGAACTTGAATGCACCAACAAAGAAGAATTTGCCAGTTCACGACTGTATTACCACACAGTGATAACTTCACTTTGACAAAAAGTAAATAAACAGAATGTTCATTGAAAACAAGTTTTGAGACTTTGTGTGTTTTCCTGCAGTGCCGTCAAAAAGTGAAATCGCTCACTGACTGTGTAATTCTCAATTCCTCTGTGTGCACAAACACACAATTCATAGCTAATGGGCTAAGCGTGAGTATGGTGCTCGCATGCAGTAAAAACAGCTATTTTAATTCTAGGGGTGGGAAAAAAAATGATTTTTCGATTAATTTAATTAATTTCGATTTGGACTTATTTTGTCTTTCAAAAGCAAAACCACACAAACGAGCCTGACAAAATTAAGGCCATTTGCAAAATATGTAACTCAGAAGTAAAGTTTGGTGACAACACGACAAACTTGTGGAACTGCTCGGTGAGTGACAAGGTCACACTGCCGCTGTGAAGTCTGCAGCACTGAATGAAGACAGATGATGTATCGACTGACAAACAGCATCTGCCTCACCTCCAGCCAAAAAACATAAGCAAGTTGTTACTATTTTTATATGGAGAATATGAGTCCTTACAGCATCGCCGTGACAATGAGGGATTTAGGAACACGCTTCAAATCCTGGAATCACGGAACGCTGAGCAACACAACAACATGTAAGTGAGGAGGCTACACAAAGCTTTATATGGAGGTCAAACAACATCAGAGCCTCTCTACAGTCACCCCAAAGGTCAAAGGTCAACCTGAACCTGTTTTCTTTAGTACACTCATTAAGTTTTCTAAATAGATTTTGAAAGAATAGATTTTTTTACACAATAATGTAATTTAGAAGACAAAACCCTAACAAAATTTTCCAGAATCTAAGAGAACTGAATTGAATTGGGAGCATATCTATGTTTCCAAATATGCGCCCCTGTGGTCATTCTTATGTTCCCAGGCTCCTATGTTCCCCAGTTTAATATTCTGTTAACACACACTGTGTGTTAACCCTAACCCTAGCCCTAACCCAATATGTGCTCTGTTGTGCTATATAGAGGGGACATAGGACCCTGGG
>VXCM01004974.1:32980-60236 GCA_014773175.1 Lucifuga dentata
CCCCCCCCCCCCATTGAATCAATCGAATAGAATTTAATCTAATGGAACTGAATTGAATAGGGAGGTCAGAATCAATATCCAGCCCTATTGAATTCAAACCTGGGTAACTCCATTTACAGCCACTGTTTGCCAATGTAAGTTAGGTGCCTTGCTCAAAGACACCTGGCTGATGATTGAGAAGTGTTTGCTGTAGTTTTCTCCAGCTGATTCAAGGATTACAACTGGTGCCCAACCACAAACCTTCAGTACGTCTGTAACCTTCAGGTGTATTTTTCTTCTTTGCTTCAGCTCAGCAGTCCAACTTTTCCAGACTACACAGCACATCTTGGACATAAATCAGCTTCAATTTGGACCGAGAAACACAACTTGTATCCTCATACTGCTGTCACGGCATGAGGTTATAGCATTTCAGACCTGCAACATGAAGTCATATCCTGTGTCTCCCTGTCAGCCTTTAAACAGGAAATCCATCCAGTGTCTAATCTAGAAGCTCTAGGTCTGGGTTTCTCCAGGAACCAGCAGCAGTTACCTGTGGGCAGGTATTTAAAACCCATGAGGCCTCTGGTTTCTCCCTCTCCCTACCTGCTGACTAGAGTTCTGCTCTCCATGCGGCTCTGACCTCCGTTCCTTTCTTTTGTTCTTTTCCTGGCCAGGCACAGGTTTGCTATGATTGTTTGATTTGTTTTTGGTTTCTTTATCCAGCTCTCACTCTCTACATACACTTCCACTCATCTCACTGATGAACCACGCACACCTCATTGTTTAGCTGTAAATGGACTTTACTTACCTGAGAGACACAGGTCTGTACACAGCCTCATCTGACTGGAACTCATCGATGTTTCATATTAACACATTAACAGGAAAAGTTTCAAAATACAAGTGAAACATTTTCTGATGTTATTGACCTTTCTCACCATCTTTTGAGCTGCTTTCGTGTATCATTTCATCTAGAGCGTTTATGTATTTATTGCCAAACGAGATGCATATTAAAGGATGATACCACCCATTTTGCATGTTTGAGCCTAATATATTCAATTTTCATACGTTATGTTGTTGACAATCATTTCCCAAAGGATAAAAATGTATTTTTAGTTTTCCTGATATTTTACAAAATCTCAATCTTTCAAAATCAAATATTCAAGTGATACACCCATCTTAAAAATCCATGTTCTCCTACTAATAGTTACACAGCCTTATGAAGTCATGGTCCTTTAAATTATTCCATAAACACAGGTCTTCTTTTGGGACTATATTCCCTGGTGGAGGCATACATTCACTCCAAGCTTTTTATTGAGCTTAACGCTAAAATTATATAACTTCTAAAAAAAACCTGAATACACATCTTGTTGGTGATGATGGATTACCTATCCCAAGAACGTTTCAAGTATCAACAAGTTCATTTTAATAGTGTACCAGAATGAACTGAAACCAATGGAGGTCTGGAAGGTAGGAAAAACATTTTTAATTCACCGTTCCAGTAGTATGCTTTGGGAAATAATCGTCAGTAACGTTACATGTATGAAAATTGAATATATTAGCTCAAACATGCAAAATGGGTGGTATGGTCCTTTAACTGAAATGTTTAGTGGTTTTAAAATTACATAATAACTTGTTTAATTTGTATATTTTATGTCTGTTTGACTTATTTGGGTTTTTGTTTTTTTTTTTATATGTATGTATTTATGGGCACCAGGAACTAGCAACTGCAATAGAAGAAGCTAATGGGGATCCAACAAACCAGGAGTATCAAATACAAATCTTAAAGATCCACAAAGAAAATTTCAGTTGGACATTTGGTTTGACTTTGCAGTGGAGAAAGCGGAGAATTTAGATTTGTTGCATTGCAGCAATAATACAAATAATACATATGAAAAGTATAATTTGCTCAGAATCCAGAGACAGTTGTGGTTCGGTTCGGATCCATACCAAAGTCTGGATTTTGAGGATGACTCCAATGAACAGTAGTAAGCTTGTTACTTTAAATAAAAGCGGTTAACTGTTATTGGTGTGTTTGACGCTGTGTTTGAGGTTTTGAGCCAGGCCGTGACACTCCCAGTTTAAGCTGCAGCTATGTAATTGATGCCAGTGAAACGTGCTGTCTGGCTGCTAGTGAAACCAGTACATAAGCCCATGCAAGAGTGCAGCGAGTCGAGGCTAATGCAACAATGCTGACTGGCTAAGTGCCTTGATGGATGTCTTCACGGTGCGACGTGCCAGCAAGGTTTAACAAAGAGAGTGATTGATGGTGCCACGCATGACAGACGGACTAATGATTCGGACAAGTTCCTTAATTAAACATCAATTAAGAACGCACATATTCAATTGAGTCTTTCTCCTCTGCCTTCGCCGCAAAGAAATACTTGGATTTTTTTTTCTTTTCATTTCTGTTCCCCCCTTTTCTCTTTTCTCAGGCATGGATCTGGGAGTAATTAAGGTAGGAAATTTATTTATAATCTCTCAGAATAACGCAGCCGAATCAGGTGGTAATGAATTGATTTGCATAAAGGTTGCCTAATTAGCTTTTCTCTCATTTATCAAACGTGTCTTAAAAGACGTCAGGGAGTTGACAGCATGGAAAAATTCTGCCCACACACACACACACATACGCAAAAACACACAAATTTGTTTTCTCATATACACACTTATAAATCACTGCCTAACTTTCTCTTTTTCTTAAATCATTTTTCTATTAAAGTATGTCATAAAATAAATTTTTCTTTTAAAGTATTTCATAAAGTGAAGCAAAAACGTGACCCCACCCACCCACACAACCACACAGACACACACTACTCACACACATGTCCTGCTATTATACTGTATCTCCACGTGTCTGGCCTTTGAGCTAGCTCCAGGGCTAATCTGCCAAGGCAAAAAATTAATAATCAATATCAGAGAATAGGAAATGAGCATTAGAGAGATTTTGCTCGACATGACTTGACACAGGAGTTCTGCAGCCAAGGGTGATGTCAATACGCCGCTGCACAAATACTGCTCATTAGATTTAACTGTGTGTGTGTGAACATATGTGTCTATGTATGTGTGTACATGCACCATAAAATGATCAATTCTAATATTATTCAACGATACCTGTTTGGGTGTAGGTCTTCGTGTGCACAGTGGTAGTTCTAAGATCAATAAAGTGAGGAAAAAAAAATCTAAAGTTAGTTATTTTCTGATCATTTTACTGCAGCAAATCACATTTAAGTTTTCAACTAGGAAATATAGAAAGGCAGGTTTTGATGACAAGACTAGCTTGATGGCTAACTGGCTGATTGGCCAACGTTTTTTGCTGACCGCCTGCTTGGGTTATGAGACATGGAAAGTTCGATTCATTTACAAGAATTGGATCAGTACAGTCGTCCTATGAGAAAGATTGGTTCATGTCTGAACCGAATCACCGATTCGTCTGACGGGGGGTCCACACACCTCCGTACTTCCGTGCATCAGCTGTTGTTGCCTGTNACCGATTCGTCTGACGGGGGGTCCACACACCTCCGTACTTCCGTGCATCAGCTGTTGTTGCCTGTTGTTATAGTTAGCTTGTGTGATCATTGTAATGGGTTGTGGAGTCACTTCCTTTTATTTTCAATCAACTGAGAGACAAACTGAGCTAAAAACTCATCATAAAGTGAGAAACTAGCAGATCTTAATCATTTCCAGAAAGCTCCGTCTTTCATTCTTCCCCCACTCAAAAAATCTGCTGACTCTCTCGGTTCTCACAGCTCTCGCAGCTCTCCGGTTCTTGCGATTCTCGAGGTTCTCACGGCTCTGTGTCTCGACTCAATGAGCCTGCCTGAGTGTGAGCTGCCCCCCCTAGTGGACGCTCCCCTACACTACATCAAACGCCACTTAAGTAGTGTTTGTGCCACAAACTAGATTATCTGAGCCAAACAGACATTAGCTTTATGGTTGGAGTTAGAATGTGTTGATTAATCTCAAAGACAGGATGTTGTGAAAGAAAAAGTATATAAATATACTGAATCTCATTCATTTATATCATGGACCGGAATGAACTGGAAGTATGTGGTTCAGTTACAGCTGTGAACCAGATCACCGATTCATGATTAAGAATCAATTAATTTGAGTTGATGATTCATGAACCGGCCATCTGTATGGCTGATGCTGCGTTCGAGTTACCTCAGAAGTCAGATTTTTCTCAGTCAGAAGTTCCAACTTCTGACCTCAAACCGTTCAGCAAATGTAAACAAAAAACATGGCGAATACCAATAAATACTGTAAGATTAGTTAAAGTTAGTAATAAATACTAACTAAAGTAAAGTTAGACTACAGGACTGTTTGGTTTTGTTGTTTTACAATGATATTAATCACAGTATTAAACATTTGTGCAGAGAAGTAACACTATAAAATTATTTTCACTTATGTATAAATGGCAAACAGTTATTATACAGTAAAGATATTAACTTGTTGATATATTTTGACCTTTTTATTTCAATGTCATGCAAGAAAAAATATTTTATTTGCCTGTTAGCTGATCATTTCCATTNCTTTTTATTTCAATGTCATGCAAGAAAAAATATTTTATTTGCCTGTTAGCTGATCATTTCCATTCACAAAGCTCGCTTCCACGGACGCCGCCATGTTGAGTGACGTCGTACTCGTGAAGTCGGGGTTGATAATTTTGGTCTGAGTTTCCCAGTCGGAGCTCCGACTTCAAATGTCGTTCCAATGCATTTTTCCAAGTAGGAAGTTGAAAAAATCTGAGTTCCAAGGTCTACTGAATGCAGCATTGTTCAGTGAGGAAGAAGAAGCTCTGGACTTGTCTTCACTCCTCCTCTTCTTTTATCTCCTCTCTCTCCCCCAGACATCCTATCAGCCACAACCAGAGTGTTTTCCACTTCTGCTTTGTAAAGCTCTGTTCTCGGCAGAACACCAGTTTTCACAAATAACACCACAGCACTTGATGTATGTTCCTAATATATATTACAACCCTGCATTATTACTGGTATATGTTATTGCTAATGGTACACAGAGCTAATATAAATTATTCATTCGTCATTATTCGCATTATGCTGAATCACTGTCCTGGCACAATGCGTCACCATGCCTCCCTCCATTTTTTAATTTCCCTTCCCGTCACTCCGTTCTTCTTTTAATCTCTCTCCGCCAAAGCCTTCATGCAAACAAAGAAACAAGCTGTTTGTGTCGGCGAAGGAATATGTATTTTATCTTCGCACCCTTGGGTGCGAAGATAAAATATACAGGTTGGAATGGGTGGAGAAAAGTGTCAGGTGTGATGTGTGACAAAAGAGTCTCGGCAAGAATGAAAGGAAAGGTGTACAAAACGGTGGTGAGACCAGCGATGTTGTATGGCTTAGAGACAGTGGCACTGAGGAAAAGACAGGAGGCAGAGCTAGAGGTAGCAGAGACTAAAATGCTGAGGTTCTCTTTGGGAGTGACGAGGATGGATAGGATCAGGAACGAGTACATCAGAGGGACAGCGCATGTTAGATGTTTTGGAGATAAAGTCAGAGAGGCCAGACTGAGATGGTTTGGACATGTACAGAGGAGGGATAGTGAACATATCGGTAGAAGGATGCTGAGGTTGGAACTGCCAGGCAGGAGGCCTAGAGGAAGACCAAAGAGGAGATTTATGGATGTAGTGAAAGAGGACATGAAGTTAGTTGGTGTGAGAGAAGAGGAGGCAGAGGATAGGGTTAGATGGAGGCAGATGATTCGCTGTGGTGACCCCTGAAGGGAAAGCCGAAAGGAAAAGAAGACCCTTGAACACACACTTGCACCCTGAAAAAGGTCTCTTCTGCTTCAGCCTGTCCTTGTTGGGTGATTACTTGGATCAGTCAGCAGGCAGGTGGAGAGAAGAAGGGAGAGGTGGAAGACAAAGAGAAAAGCGTGAAGGGAGAGGAAGAGTGAGAGGAGGGAGGGAGACAATTGGATCAAACAAGCTTCAAGAATTGAAAATGAAAGAAATCTGAAGAAACAGTGGAATGAGAGCCACGGCAAATGTAACGTTAACTCAATGGCGGGGAGCTTGAGAAAATTACAGCAACACAGACAAAGAGAACAACAGAATCACAAAGAGGAAAAAACGGAGATGAAAGGGATGATGGAGAGGTGGAGGGAGAAAGACGCAGCTAAAAAAAAAACAAAAAAAAAANCGCAGCTAAAAAAAAACCAAAAAAAAAACCAAAAAACACAGGTATTGTTGATGAGAGGACGAACCGTGAAATCATATTTGTAGAGCAGCACTTGTTCTCTCCACCCTCCTGGTCTATCCTTGAGTTTAAAAAAAAAAAGTGTGTGCAAGTGTGTGTGACTGTAAGCAGTTTTCAGTGAAAGTGTTGTCTTTTTGACCAATTAAATCAAAGTAACAGTTACACACTCCAGAAGACATGTAATGACACACACACACACACACACACACACACACACACACACACACACACACACACACACATACACACACACACACACAGACATGCACACAGAGCCTTTCTCTGTAAAATAAATCAGGCATATAACACATGCATGCTGTGTTTTGTCAGACTGCATCTCATCAATCAGTCTCTCTCTCTCTCTCTCTCTCTCTCACTCACACACACACACACACACACACACACACACACACACACGCACATACATACATACATTGAGTCATCTATGACAGAGTTAGATTAACAGTGTCCTCTACAAGGAGATGACACGCACACTAAATGGCACTTTGCCGAACTGAAAAGTGAAGCTGCAAAGAGTCATTAGATTTTATTTGCCTGTCTGTCTGTCTGTCTGTCTGTCTGTCTGTCTCACAGTCTGGAACCTGTCTACCTCTGCCTGTCTGTCTCTAATTGTCCATCAAGCTCTCCATCTGTCAGGCCCCCAGGCTCTTTCAGAGGGGAGGAACCAGTTTATCACAGCCTGCTAGCTTAATAACTCTCCTTCCCCATCGACCTCGTTAGGATATGGTCTATTTGCATCCCAACATGTTTGTGTGTGAAGCTAAATGTGTGTTTGGCAAAGTCAGGATCTAATTAATTCCTGGAACTGTGGAGTGGATCTGACACAGACAGATATACACACATCACTGGTGTTTGATAATGACTCTGCATCAGCGAAAGAAAAAGGGAGAAGAAAGAATCCTGGTGTTCAGAAGGTGCCATGTAGTCGCTTTAGAAGATTATTCCCCAATTAATAACATGCTACACTATAAATAATTTATCTTTTAGGGGGAAAGTTACAATTTACAGGCGAATGCATGTGTGTGGTGTGGAAGTGTTTGATTATCCTCCATGCTTTCCCATTAATTAGTCAGGGGTACTGTAAATTAGTTTATTTTTGATGGGGAATATGTTGGAGCGCTTCATTCATTAAGCAGCTGCCAAAAAAAAACAAAAACTTGCTTCTCAGTCATCTTGCAAATAAAAAAAAAAACACCAGAAAGCTAAAAATATGTGATCATAACCTCTCTCAACACCTGCAGACTGTTTTCGCACATCATTTATGTCTCAGTTTCACCAGAATGTCTGTTTTTGACTTCTTCCTGATAAATGGTGCAGTCTGACGTTCAGCTTTTCCCAAATTTTTAATGATGCATTTACATTTCTGTACATATAAATATAGTTCAGATGCAAAAAATCATGAACGCTGATTACATTTGTGGCATATATAACATATTATGTATCATACATAATGTCTGGACGACCATTACTGGAGCCATCATGCAATAATGGAATCAACGTAAAAGTCAATTTAAGCGAAAATCATAAAGCTGCATAAAATATACATTATTGCGTATATATTACAAATAACTCTCCAAAAAGCTAGCTCAAGGTAAATTGTTTTACAGATCTTATTTATAGATCTGGCTATTTTTATTTCCCAAATTTACAATGCTGCACAGCAAAACGATGGCAAACTATTCCTTGTGATCGCGTTCAAAAGCTCGGCCTTGATGCACCGAGAACAGAGGAGAGAGAGAGAGAGAGAGAGAGAGAGAGAGAGAGAGAGAGAGAGTGATAGAAAGGATGAGAAGGAGACAAAGAAAGAAGAAATGACGGCTCAAGAGACAGGGAGGCAGAAAGAGAGACAGGAAGCTTGTGAAAGACCAACAAATCCAGTGAAACAAAGATCACAAAAGCTGCGAAAAATAAATATAAAAAATACAGGCGTCGCTCCCTTGAGAGTGGCACAAGTCACAACTTGCAAAGAAGAAAAGATGGAGAAGAAAGAAAGAAAAAAAAAAAACAACAGCCAACAGTGGAACAACCTTGTTTCCTGTTTGCCCTGTACTTCAATTCCACAGTGTGTACCTACGGCTTATAGCTGCTGTCACGAACAATGCCGCTCGCTGCTGGAATGGATCCGCTGATGGGCCCAGGTGGAAAACTGTGTGGACAGAATGTGTGTGTGTGTCCAAGTGGTTTGATGTGTGTTTTCATGTTTGTGTGTTCTTCTGCTTGGTAGCGTATGTGTGTGTGTGTCACCTGCCCACACCTGTCCTAGTGTGTTTATGTCCAGCCCAGAGCAGCAAAATAGCGGTACATCAGGGGCTGGATGATTCATTTTATTGTGAAATTGTGTGTTTTGGTTCAAGTTGGATGTAAAATGCAATGTGTGTGTGAGTGTGTGCGAGAGAGTGTATGAGGAGTGTGTATAAGCTGTACCTTTAAAAAAACAAGGCCTGTGAGACTTGAGAATCAGGAATGAAAGTACTGCTTTAATTAATGCTGAACTTGTGCACTAATTCATGATTTTAACTCCAGCTGCTGGTGTGTTAGAAGTGTTTGGAACATGTGATCTGCTTCATTTAACGTCCCTTCAGGCATCCGTTTTAATCTGCATGCGTGTTTTCAAAAAGCACATGAACTCAATGTTATTCTGGTATATAAGGCATCTTACACTGTAAAATGTGACAAGTTGATCTTACTTAAAAAAAAAAAAAATCTAGGAAACCGATTGCCTTGAAGAGTAAATATAACTATATAGTCTTAAGTTCAAGTAGACATAAAGTAAACATAAGACTAATAGTTATATTTACTTACATTTTTCAAAGCAGTCGGTTTCCTAGACTTTTTAAGTAAGATCAACTTGTCACATTTTACAGTGTAGTTTATGTGTAATCTTATCTTCTTCCTGCTCCTTTTCATTCAAGATTATGAGATTTTGTGTTTGATTTTTTTTAAATGTTGAATTAATGAATGAAATAAATGTATTAATACTAATTAATAATGATTAAATTAAATCTCTGCCTCAACCTAAACATATCTATAATGTATCTATCTAAAAAATATGTATATATATAAATACATACATACACAGATCAGCAACATTAAAGCTGCCTGCCTAATATGATGTAGGTCCTCTCATGCCGCTAAA
This sequence comes from Lucifuga dentata, assembly GCA_014773175.1. Taxonomy (NCBI): domain Eukaryota; kingdom Metazoa; phylum Chordata; class Actinopteri; order Ophidiiformes; family Bythitidae; genus Lucifuga; species Lucifuga dentata. The sequence goes on from VXCM01004974.1 coordinate 42,329, forward strand.
ACAGCTCTGAGCGTGGAGGCATGGACTCCACAGACCTCTGAAGGTGTCCTGTAGTGTCTGGCACCGAGACGTTAGCAGCAGATCCTTAAAGTCCTGGAAGTTGTGAGGTGGGGCCTCCATGGATCGATTGTTTTTTCAGCACATCCCACAGATGCTGGATTGGATTGAGATCAGGGGGACTGGGAGGCCAAGTCAACACCTTCAACTCTTTGTCATGTTCCTCAAACCGTTCCTGAACAATGTTTCAGTGTGGCAGGACGTGTTGTCCTGCTGAAAGAGGCCCTGACATCAGGGAATACCTCTGCCATGAAGGGCTGGACTTGGTCTGCAGCCATGTTTAGGTGCTACATGTCAAAGTAACATCACATGAAGACGAGCTAGCCTTCGCTCCTCACATGCAACAGTGAGCCTTGGGCACCCATGACCCTGTCACCGGTTCACCAGTTGTCCTTCCTTGGACCACTTTGGTAGGAACTGACCTGCATATCGGGAACGCCCCACATGACCTGCCGTTTTGGAGACGCTCTGACCCAGTCGTCTAGCATCACATGTTTGTCCTTGTCAAAGTGGCTCAGATCCTCACGCTGCATTTTTCCTGCTTCAACACGTCAACTTCAAGAACTGACTGTTGACTTGCTGCTGATATATCCTTGATGTTGTTCACTTCACCTGTCAGAGGTGTTAATGNTCGTCTAGCATCACATGTTTGTCCTTGTCAAAGTGGCTCAGATCCTCACGCTGCATTTTTCCTGCTTCAACACGTCAACTTCAAGAACTGACTGTTGACTTGCTGCTGATATATCCTTGATGTTGTTCACTTCACCTGTCAGAGGTGTTAATGCTGTGGCTGATCAGTGTATACATATTACAGGCAGTCCCTGACTTGAGAACAACCCGTACTTACGAACAGACCGCCATAAACCCTATTAAATGAAAAATTTGAGTTACATAAAATGATTCGTAATAATGAACAGCTCACTACTTTACAACCCACATCAAAAGATTGCACATCGTCAGCGGTGCGCCGCTGCATAATTATTATTATTACTGTACTGTACTATTATTATGTTTACAATGTTTTAGGATATCTGGAAGTGTTTCTTTAATGTTTCTTATGCATAGAAAGGTAAAATATATACACTAGATACGCACCTTAGGTAACTGTTCTGACTTACGTACAAATCCAACTTACAAACAACCGTGGGAACAGAACGCGTTCGTAACCCAGGGACTGCATATATATACAGTATATATATATATATGTATATAGGGAGAGAATTTAGAAGGATGGATTAAGTTAGAGGAAGATATAGCATGCCCTTTGAAATCATCCATACTTTATCACAAAAAAAAAAAATCTCAAGCAATTGAAATCAAGATCCTAATCCAGTATTTCTTCATTCTAAATTAATATGGAGTAAGGTGCATAGAATAATTGGAAAAAACTCTTATTTGCAAAGCCATTCATCTATCTGGTTTAATCCTGCTATTTGTGTAGGAAAAAAAAATCAATATACTTGGAGAAATGGGTCAGAGATCAGTACAGTACACTATTGGACAACTACACAAAGATGAACACTTTATTTCTTTTGAAGATATGGTACAACAGTTTAAACTGGGTGACAAAGATGTATGGAAGTATATGCAAATTAAAAACTGTTTTCATACTGTGAGAAATAATATTGATTTTCAGGATAGTAATGTAATCTTAGAATTTTTTTAAGTTAAGTTTATTAGAAAGACTTCAAGATGTTATAAGATGCTGCTAAAAGCAAGGAATGATAAATGTGAGTCTCTTGAATTGTACGGCAGANAAGATGTTATAAGATGCTGCTAAAAGCAAGGAATGATAAATGTGAGTCTCTTGAATTGTACGGCAGATTGATAAGAATTCTTGGTTAAATATAATTTCAAATATTGGAAAGAATCTAAGGGAGGCCAAAGGAAAAGGTATAATGTATAAAGTGTTATACAGATATTATTTTACTCCCAGTAAATGAAAAAGAATGGGTCTATTAGATCATGATTTATGTTGGAGATGTAAAGAAAAGACAGGGACTTTGTGGAATTATTCTGTTGTTTATCCATTTTGGAATAAAACGTTTCAAACAGTGGAAGAGGGGCTGGGATTTCCTGTTCCTCAGACAGCACAACTTTGTCTCTTAAATGATAAAAATGAAGTTAAAGGAATGAATAAGACTGAGTTTAAAGTGTTAAGTCTGGGTCTAGTATCAGCACTGAGACTTCTTCTTAGGCACTGGAAAAGCGTGAAGCCTCCTTCAGGGAATGCATGAATGTACTGGTGAAAACAATGTCTCATGAGGTTATGTTAATTAGAAGATTACAAAAATATGACAAAGATAAATATGAAATCTGGGGAACTTTCTAGGTTACCTTAAAAGTACTTAATAGTCTTTTTTTGTTGTTGTTTTTGTTGTCATGTTCTGTTTCTGTGTTATATTTGAGAGTTACAGTATGTTAGTCTTTGTTTTTTTGTTTTATTGTTTTGTTCTTGTTGTGATGTATATGAATGTGAATAAATAAACAAAAACAGTTTTTACTTTCTGTAAAAAGGAGAAAAAAGAAAAAAATCACTAAAATAGTGTTATTTATCATTTTAAAACTTTCCCCCAAAATATTTGAAACACTAAATAAAACATCTTAAAATACATTTTGATGTTTGTTTCATATAATTAAAAAAAAAACAAAAACTATTATTGAATAAAGTAGCAAGAACTACTGAAATGACAAGTGATTCTAAGCTTGTGAGCAGTAGTATATATATATATGTCACAAATCCAACTATCAAAACATAACTCAATACTGATATATGTCTACAAAATATCATGAAAGCATTAGCTGCATGCAATACAATCTGCTGAAGACAGTGAAAACCTTTATTTTAGTTGGGGGGGGGNGATTGAAGTAAAGGAGCTGTAACTTTTCTGAGAAGTTGATGCATGAATCACATAATGACACAAATTCCCAGCTGACTGATGAGATATCGATGCGCTCATTCAGCACCAAAGGAAACCAAACAATTACAAGAGAGAGGATGAAAACCTGTGTTAACTAAAACTTGACATTTTGATGTTTCATTTCCTTTTCTTTATCAGTTTGAGGTCACCTTACCGGTTTACAAACTCCTACATTAACAGTAACATTTCCTCAAATAATACATGGCTGGCGTTTTTTATTGCAGTTAATGACTCCTAATAATTATATGTATAGGAGATGCCGTGCTCGGGGGCAATTTGAGGAGAATGTGCAAAGAAAGTGTTTTTGAATATCTCAAAGATGAGGTTTTCTTGTCATGACCATGCACATGTACCTGCATCTTGGCGGCATGTTCTTAATTTCTGCTACATGTATAAAGTACTCAAAACATCGCAAGACATGACAGAGTTGTTCGCTTGTTAATTAGGCAAAAAAAAAAAAGATTTTGCAAGTGAACATTCAATTTACAAATGTTTCAGGTTATGCCCTCTAAATTCCCACTTTTTGCAAAACTTTCAGATTATTTTCTGTCCAATGTGGTTCGTGAAGCATCAGAAAAGGCTTAAATGCAAATATCTTTATTGAGAATTACACTATCGATCGGTTTGCAAAGAAATCTCAGTTTGCTGTGGTCTTTAAACAATAACGGCTACACACCTGGATACACTTAGCTTTACTGAAACGTTTGTGCTCTGCATACGTGAACTGGAGGTTTCAGATTACAGCTCTTTTAGAAGCTACATGTACTTGCATACTGCATATTGGTTTTAAAACAATTGAGATTCTTATTTTTTAGCAATAAACTCATCTCACATACGTCAGTCTGTACAGCAAAAGAGAATTAAGGGAAAAGCAAAAGAATAACATTTCAGTGGAGGGAGTATTTAATGTTACGTGTTTTCAAACTTTACAGATAATACAGCAGATGTACATCCATCCATCCATCCATTTTCTACCATTTATCCGGGACAGGGTTCGCAGTGGCAGCCCACATGTTCATGTCCTCACTTAGGTTCTCCAGCTTAAAGGACCATACCACCCATTTTGCATGTTTGAGCTAATATATTAAATTTTCATACATGTTACTGACAATCATTTCCCAAAGCATACTACTGGAACAGTGAGTTAAAATATTTTTCCTACCTTCCAGACCTCCATTGGTTTCAGTTCATTCTGCTATTAAAATCAACTTGTTGATACTTGAAACATTCTTAGGATAGGTAATCCATCATCATCAACAAGATGTGTATTCAGGTGTTTTTAGAAGTTATGTAATTTTAGCATTTCAGCGCATAAAAAGTGTGGAGGGAATGTATGCCTCCACCGTGGAATACAGTCCAAAAAGAAGACCTGTGTTTATGGAAAAATTTAAAGGACCATGACTTCATAAGGCTGTGTAACTATTAGCAGGAGAAACATAGATTTTTAAGGTGGGTGTATCGCTTGAATATTTCATTTTGAAAGATTAAAAGATTTTGTAAAACATCAGGAAATCTGAAATATGGTTTTATCCTTTGGGAAATGATTGTCAGTAACGTAACATGTATGAAAATTGAATATATTAGATTCAAATATGCAAAATGGATGATATGGTCCTTTAATATGCATCTCGTTTGGCAATAAATACAAATAAAACCTCTAGATGAAACGATGCACGAAAGCAGCTCAAAAGACGGTCGCAAAGTGAGCGGGAAGCCAGACCAAGACCAAGATCCTTCATGACAGATGCCAAAAGGGAAGAAGTCACTTCACCCAGAATAGGGAAACCAGGGCCTCCCTCTGGAGCCAGGCTCGGGAGGAGAGTTTCCAGGCCTGGTGGCCGGGCCTGCTACCATGCTGCCTGGTCGGACTCAGCCCTAAAAACCAACATATTACCACCTCTTTGTGGACTCACCACCTGCAAGGACAGGATGAAGGGTATGGTGCACTGCCAGACGGGTAGTGGACAAGGGCATAGGTCCATGTGCACGACTCAGTTTTACAGCAACGTTTTTATTGCTAATGAGTGCAGCTGATGTGTTACAAAATGTGATAAAACATACATATTTAAGTTAGTGTTCTGCTTGTTATCTTAAATCCACATGAAGTAGTCAAATGCGCATGTTTGTATGCACTGTATCAGCAGACTGTTTCTTCAAGGTTAACCAGAGTTCATCATTTTCGCACAATTTGGCAGTGACACCAGGAAGTGAAGTTCAGTCTGGTTAGTTTTCAATCAAATCTTATATCCGTTAGAAACTAAATTATGCAGCTTTTTATCTTCATGAATAAAGCTCATTGTTTTAGTTTCCTAAGTGCGGAGAAAAATGGAGAGGAAATGCAAACGAGCAGTAAATTATACACCAGATTTCCTCAAAGTAACTGAAAACCGACAAACCGTTAAACTACCCGAGTGTTTGAGCTGTGCGTGCTACTTAATATGCATTTTCATTTTTTTTTTTGTTAACACGCAAATCTTCCCTTGCTGTCATTTGCTTATTCAATATAAAAACTGGAAAATAAAAAGTGATAGTAGTGAGAATGAAACATTCAGCAATGTTCAAAACACAGCGGCACTTCATTTGGATGAGACGTGGACATGGTTTGAAGTTGTACCCATCAGGACAAAATGACCTCAGAGTCAGCGTTCAATAAATGCTATGGAAATAAAACTTCTTCACTCGGTTTTTTCCTCATTCCATCAATCTTACTGTGACTCATTGGGTCCGTCAACGACTTCTTCCTCTTATTCCTCAATTATTCATTATTTTTCCTGGCTGTAATTTCTACATCCACTCGTTTTTCTTGTCAGTCTCTCATGCTGTTAATTTTCTGATTTGCACTTGTTGACATGATTTCTTTCCCCGTTCGTCTCTGCTCCTCAGCCCAATCACACACACACGCAATAATCACCCATTTCCAAATCCACCAGCAGCCGTGTCGCCACAGCGACCTTGAGCAGCAGGCTGCTGATTGGCTTCTCTGTTGATGATTTGGGGGTTGCGAACCCCAGCACTTGGAATTAATGGACTCTGTCGTAAGACGACAGGGAGCTCGACACGTGCACGCCCACATACACAGATGCCACTGCTGGTAATAGACGGTCAATGGGAGTCACAGCCTTACAAACCTAATTATGTGAACTAATGACATCATCAGCTGTGGAATACACAGTCCAACACACACACACACACACACACACACACACACACACACACGCACGCACACACACACACACACACAGACTCAATCATGGCAACAGAGTTCATAAAGTACCCAGAATGGAAAGGTTGTAAGTTTTCTTAATCATGGAAATACATAAAGGTAAAGTACAATGGCGTTGCTGACTTTGTGTGGCGTTCTTTGTAGTCGGTGACAGGTGAAGACGCTGTGAAAGTGAATTATACAGCGCTCGTGTAAAACTAGATCTTTTACACACGTGCACACACAGAACAACCAGACACACACACACACACACGTTCCATTCAGCAGCAGCGGTATCAATAAGCTAAGGAGCTGTGAGTGTTTTGATAGGTAGGACAGAGAAACTCACATACGCCAAGTACACACAGAGTTACACAGCACAAATACACACATATCCTAAATACACACACACACACACACACCTGTGGGAATAAAACACACACACACACACACAATAAAAAACACACACACACCTGTGGGAATACCTGTGGGAAGCGCTGCAGTAGTAGTATTATTTCATTTCCCTCTTAGTTTTGAGCACATAAAGCAGCTGGTCTTATTGAGCAATATTGTTCCTCATAGGCCCAACAATTATTGTTATATGTACATAATTACATAATTCTGCAACTATGTAATTCTCTCTGCAGTCAGTAACTGACTGTTGCTGAATTCAAATATGTGTTTACCCCCCGACAAATACTCAGGATACTGGGACGCTCCAGGAAAGCCTTAGAGAATATATTGTGAATGAGTTGGCCTATTTTACAACATACAGAAAGACAGACTGATTTAAGATGAACTAGTTTCTCTACTTCCACAAGAGAAAAGTTAAAGCTGCTGACTCTTTGCTTTAAATAATAATCCATAAAAAAAAAAAAAAAAAAAAAAAACGAGTAATGACAGCGAGCAAGACGCAAGGACAAAGTTGGGTCTGTGGCACAGAAAAAGACATCAGCAGTCAGAGTTGATGGAGCGTCTGCAGACTAAACTCATTTCTTCTGAAATGGAAAAAAAATGATGTAGAAAAGAAAGAAAATGTGGAAGAATCCAGAACTCCATGCTACTGGCTAATTCCAAAGAACCCTTTGACGGAGCATGGGACTTTGGTACTTGACTGTTATTACGCCTGTTGTCAATGAACAACGTAAATGATCTCCTTTTTAAAAAATCAAACATGCCTGGGCTGTCATCATCATCATCATCTTCATCATCATACCTGTGCATTTCTTGAGGCTGCCAGGTCGCTTGCCGTGCATCCCCAGCCTACAGACGAAGTTCTCCTCCCAAAACTCGGCAAACCAGACGTTTCTCCTGTTGTTGGACAGCGAGCGGCTACGGAAATAACGATCAAATGCTGTGGAGAGGAGAGAGGAAGCCAAACTAAGAATAAAATAAAATACTATCCTTAAAATGCATAAAAGTAAAACTTTCTGCTTCTGGTGCTGAAGGGGTTAAGGGTTTGTTTTCCACTGTGGCTCCCCATATGAAAAAACAGTGGTCTTGGAAATGAAATATGTTTTATCCTTGTTATTAATAGCCTATGAAGCTAAAGTATTTCTCTGAAGCTAGCCAACATTCAAATTCTCACCAAATACTAAAACGAAGAGCAAAAAGAGCAAATATTTGAGCTTCCAATATACACTGGGATATTTGTCCCATTTAATAAGTGAGGGAAAATAAGACAAAATGAACAAAAACATTTTTCTGCTTATAGAAATGAAAGATCCCTGTTACTGCTGTAAATAGTTTGTTGAAGTTTGCAGGCTGAGCAACTTATTGTTCCCGTGAGTCTGGGATACGCCACAGACGACTATAAACAGTGATTTATGCTTCAATAAAAAAAAAAAAAAAAAAAAAAAAGTGTCAATTTCAGGTCAGTGGGAGTGCTGTGCTGGGAAGCACATGGCGTCTGAAACAAACCACGGAGAGCGGGGAATTCACCGGGGACTCTCACATGGACTTGTACTTGTACAGCCTGACTCGCTGCCCTGATTAATCTCCTTTGCTGTCAGGGAAATCGGTCCCATCTGCAGCCATGTAGCTCAGGGCTGGTGGTTTGATTCCGTTTGGAGCTCAACAGGTGGAGTAGTATTGACCGAGCCGAGCTCAGAGCCTCCAGTTATGGCTGCCCTTTCAAAAAAAAAAAAAAAATNAAAAAAAAAAAAAAAATGTAGGCACTTGTGGAACTGTGAGGAGTGTTAAATAAAAAGTTTGTAAGCAAGGAAAGAACAGCGGGAATGCTGGAGCTCTAATGTTTCAGCGCCGTGGGAAGCGAGTCATAAATAAGAAGTGTTACTGAAAGTTTTAGCAGCACAAAAAGAGACAGGAAGTGTTATTAAAACATTCAGCACCATGGACAGAAATAAATAGGTGAAAGTACAGTACCATAGAGAGAGAGAGAGAGAGAGAGGTTTTGATTTTTGAATGGCTCTGGATCTGCATCAAAAACACACAGCATATCTGCCAGACAATCATGGGATACATTTTTGTTGCATCAAGTATGTGCAACACTTTAAGGACCATACCATCCATTTTTGAGCCTAATATATTCAATTTTCATACATGTAACGTTACTGACAATCATTTCCCACAGCATACTACTGAATTAAACATGTTTTTCCTACCTTCCAGACCGCCATTGGTTTCAGTTCATTCTGGTACACTATTAAAATCAGTTTGATACTTGAAACGTTCTTGGGATAGGTAATCCATCATCACCAACAAGATGTGTATTCAGGTTTTTTCAAAGTTTCGTAATTTTAGCGTTTAAGCGCAATAAAAAGCATGGAGTGAATGTATGTCTCCATCAGGGAATATAGTCCCAAAAGAAGACCTGTGTTTATGGAAAAATTTAAACTACCATGACTTCATAAGGCTGCGTAACTATTACAAGAAACATTGATTTTTAAGGTGGGTATATATCACTTGAATATTTGATTTTGAAAGATTAAGAGATTTAGCAAAATATCAGGAAAGCTGAAATACAGTTTTATCCTTCGGGAAATGATTGTCACGTAACATGTATGAAAATTGAATATATTAGGCTCAAACATGCAAAAATGGGAGGTATGGTCCTTTAATGAAGTTAGCCAAAGATGTTTAAAAAAATGCTCTTTTTGATTTATTTTTTCCTGGATCTGCACTTTTAAAAGGTTCTCTCTCTCTCTTCCTCACTTTCTTGTAGCTTTTTTTTCATCCCTCCAGGAGTCAATTATCTAATAGAGAGCTCTGACAGGGAGCAAACGAGGATTTTCTCCCTGGTCTGATGTTTAAAATTTGTTGCCCGCTGGGCTCAAGAGTTAGGAAGCATAGGTCTATTTTGCTTCCTCTTTCTGTTCTTTTTCCCTGTCTCTTTAACTTGGTCTATTGCAATTCAATTACACACACACACAGACACACACACACACACTTCAGCGGCAGATTCATGGAATGAGTTCCCATGCAGATGAAAAATTATTTCTCATTAATTACATATAGCAATTTTTAGACACACACTGTCACTCACTGTCTGTATGTGCAATGGCATCACAAATACACACACACACACACTCTCACACACACTTACCATCTACAGATGCTCGTTTGGGAAGAATCGTGATGGCTCCTTCCGCTACTCTCTCCTGGCCAATCACAGGAGAGATCTTGGAGCCCCAGCTGTCTGAACCCACCCACAGGAAGTGACCTGTCTGGTTGTTTCGTTTTGCTGCGTCCAGCACTCGCCTGATCCACAAAACCAGAAAAGAGTTTGAAATTAAACTCTACGTAATCCGGGAAAACTCACCGTAAAAAGAGTGTAGCCTGGCATATGGAGAGACGATCCTGGTGTGAAGGTGTGATCACATTGGCAGATTTGTGACCTTTTGATGTGTCCTTGAGCAAGACACATCCTCAGTAAATGTTAACTCCTCGAGATAACAGCTGCAGTTAAATAATTAGAATGTAAAAAAAAAAGAAAAAAAAGAAAAGCTTAATTAAGTGACGGCTACATAATGAAACAGCTCTGGCCGTGCATTCTGATTGGCCAAAAGGCAATTGAACAGTAATGCAATTTCTTCATAACATTCTGCTCCTGTTGTACTATCAGCAGTCTGAAGTCGTTACTGCAGGTAAATGAAAGCAGGCAGGTAAGTATTCATGGTGTCAGAAGTCACACACTCTCCACTCTCGCTGTCAGATGAGGCCAAAAACGGTGCAGAAAACATTAATTACACAAAAAGCCCAAACAAAACGACACGGAGCTGGCAGACAGGTATTGTTTTGGTGCGAGGCACGTACCGTATGTCGTCCTCATTAGCAAACATGATGATGGCCCTGGCGTTGGAGGTCTCCAGCAGCCGTCTGATGATCTTGTCGAACTCCCCCGGCTTTGGCTCCCTCGGGATTTTCAGAGACTGGGCGATACACACACNATCTTGTCGAACTCCCCCGGCTTTGGCTCCCTCGGGATTTTCAGAGACTGGGCGATACACACACCACCTGTGAACAGGGAGAGAGTGTATTTTCTATGATTCTGTTTGTTCACTGGTAATTTGCTTATCTTACATCGGCGCCAATTCCAATTGTGTCGAACGCTAAGAGCGGTTGTAAGATAAAGTGACAATCAGTGACATTTTTATGTTATAAATATCTATTTTTGCAAAAGGTGAAGTACCTTGTAAAAACACTCAAGTATCAGCAGCTCAAACACTGCTGGTGATTGCCTGTGTGCTGGAACATTCCTCCATACGGAGTTTTGGAATTCCCTCAGCCGACCCCCTGATGTTGTTCCATCAATTTACTTGTTTAGCAAATTACCTGTTTTTCTGGGTATTGTCATAGTGTTCCTCTGATTTTCTGAAAATAATCCGTGTACCGTAAACATATTTATTTCAGCAGCTGATTACCGTAACTGATGGATCACGGCTTACTGGCACAAAATGTGCTGGATCAGATGTTTAGTCAGGAAATATCTCATTCTGAAGTATGATTTAACCTATTTTCCATGGGTAGTGGTAATGGTAGTATTTCCACCCCTGGAAATTTCCTTCTCTGGGATCAAATTTGAATTTCTCATGTATAAGCCGAGCCCCGATTTACTTTGTGAAATTTGGTAATAAAAACTTGGCTTATATTCGAGTATATACAGTAGCTTTCAATCCCTTGCCTAGAGATCTCTTGGAAGTCTAAAGACGCCATGGCAACAAGCAACTAGCGTCAAAGATTTCAAACAAATGAGAATCTCACAGCACGCCATTTTAAACACTCATGGCAAAAATGACAGAAGTAGGAAGAACAGCAGGAAAGACACAGAGAATAGGGTTTCAGTCGAGAAAAAGGGATAAAAACCCAGGAGTAGAAGAATTAAGGCGAGAAATTAAAAATTGGAAGAGAGGGAAGTCGAGTGGAAAATGTAGGGCAGAATGTGAAAGAGTGAAGAAAGAATCAGATAATATGGTGCCAGGAAATTACGGAGTGATATGTGGTTGATAGAGATTTAGGAAACAGGAAGAACGTGGAATTCTTTTTGATTAGCATGACAGCATTACTAATGGTAAATGTCATCTGTCCCTGCTCCATTTTACTTCATTTGCTACTGAGAATAAGACACTAAAATCAGAGCTCTCTCTCTCTCTCTCTCCCCCTCCCTCTCTCATACATGCACATGCACACACCACCTTGATTTTTAAGCTTTATGCCAGGGTTGGATTGGCCATCAGAGGTGGGACTTTTCCTGGTGGGCTGCACCCATAGGTGGGCCAGCCAGTGGCTTGTGCACTGCACAATATAATATTGATTAAAATTAACTTAAACTAAGCAACCATACATTTTTTTTCTTTCATGATTTTCTTGGCGCTTAGAGGAAAAATGGATTCCAAAAAGAGAAAGGGTGGCGCGGAGAAACAGTGGACAATTACAGAGTTTTTTGCCTGGCGTTGGCGTTTCATTGGCATTTTCGTCTGGCCATCCTATAGCCTACTAAAAATTAGGATCCCAATCTGACTCTGCTGTACGCTGTCAAATAGTTGAGCTTTATTGTAACATCAGCCCTGCTAATGTGTGTGTGTGTGTGTGTGTGTGTGTGTGTGTGTGCGTGTGTGCGTGTGTGTGTGTGTGTGTGTGTGAAAGAAAGAGAGCGATGTTGCCTTTCTTCCTTGCCTGTTCCAGCCCATTTATTGAACATCTGTACAGTCTGTCGCTTTCATTACACCCCTTAATCACCCACACACGCAAGCACACACACACACACACAGACACACACACACACACACTCACTCTTACCCATGAAGACAAAAAGACACCAATGCATATGACTGTTAAAACAAATACTCATTAGCCTCAAATTAATAGCCTCTCAAAGATAATCACTAAAGTGACAAAATAGTCACATTTTCTGTACATGCAGCCTGTCATACGTGTCCCACAGATAATAAAGACTAATATGTTACATGTGTGTTCTCAAGGATAATCACCAAATTTACATAGACACTTTTGTATACAGATACACATGCTGTACACACACACACACACACACACACACAGATAGAGAGAAGTCATTCACTATTCGCTTACACACATACACAAACCTGCACAATGCTGGCATTCTCTCTCTCTCTCTCTCTTTCATGCGCTGTCTCTCACTGTCACTTTCTCTCTCACTCACTCACTCTCTCTCATGCTCTCTCTCACTCACTCACTCTCTCCCTCTCTCATTCTCTCTCACTCACTCACTCACACTCACTCTCTGTCACTCACTCACTCACTCTTTCACTCTCTCACTCACTCTCTGTCACTCTCTCACTCACTCTTTCACTCTCTCACTCACTGTCACTTTCACTCACTCTTTCACTCTCTCTCACTCTGTCACTCTCACTCTCACTCACTCACTTTCACTCTCTCTCACTCACTCTCTCACTCACTCTCTTTCACTCTCACTCACTGTCACTCACTCTCACTCACTCACTTTCACTCTCTCTCTCACTCTCTTTCACTCTCTCTCACTCACTCTCTTTCACTCTCTCACTCACTTTCTTTCACTCACTCACTTTCACTGTCTCTCTCTTACTTACTCACTCTGTCACTCTCACTCTCACCCATTCTCTTGCACTCACTCACTCACTCACTTTCTCTCACTCAGTCACTCACTCACTCTCTCACTCTCTTTCACTTCCTCTCTCTCTCTCGCCCTTGTTGAAGCATCAAAGTCATTAAATCATCTTTTGTTTTACAGCTTGGCTGCCTTCATCAGTAACTGTCAATGTGAAGAACAGAATATCCCAGATAAAGACAATATCAAATGTCTGTATGTCTGAGTATGTGTATGTGTACACACACTCACAGACACACAACCGTTCTTATTTTCAGCATCATAGCCAAATTCACAGCTACCTTTGCCTTTGATGCTGCCAAATAAAAAGCCCATTTAAGTAAAGCCGGCCATTATCGCACACCTTCGCTGCCCTGCTAAAAGCGAGCTCAGAGGCTAGGTCAGGAGAAATGACCTCTTTTTAATCACTCAATCACGCAGTTGAAAGGAGCATTTGTTAAATAAAAATGGGTTTTGAAGAGAGACAGGAACGGCATAACATCAAAACCATCACATACACCGTGGCACCGCAGGCAGAGGATTTGCTGCAAATTGCAAAGAGAGGAAAAAAATACAAAAACGTCAGTTTGAAAGAGAGACAGACAGATGACAAAAAGCTGAGGCGAGAATACCAAAGCTGTTTTTTTATTGTTGATGCTTCCTGTGTTGTCAGATGAGGCTTAGCGTGAGGTTTTGATACTGAGATAAAAAAAAGTTTCCTCAGACTAGACTGTCAACGGGAACGAGTTCACCTGTGAGCTACAACTTCCTGTATTGATTTAGGTGAAGAGTTGCTAACAGCTGAGAAAGAAACTGCTGCATAAAAATCAAATAACTATTCTGCAGCTAGAGAATGATGTTCTATGTAAGTTTACACGGTTGATATGTTTCTGCCAAACATAGAAAGATCAAATTACTCTCAGCAATGCTGATGGGATTTTTAACTGTTTCATAGAAGTCCTATAGTTAGTGACAAAAAACTCCTCCACAACTGATGTGACATCATCATCTGAGGCAAAAGAGGTTCCAGCTAAAGTTTTTTTCATGGGTGCGTTCCAAGTTCCTTATTTGATCGCTTCTCATTCCTCGATCCTCATGTGCCTGGAAACCAAACAAGTCTGCCATCTTTAAGAATGTTCCAAAGCTCTTATTTCTGCTCTGAGGGTGGAGGAGCTTCATCAGGGAAACATGAGCGAGGAAATATGAAACGATCCTACAAGAAGTCTGTGTTCAGTGCAGCTCTGAATGATTAAAAAAAAAAATCACAAAACAATAAAATAACTCCTCTTATATCATCACGACCAGCAACAAAATCCACAGAAATGTTTAATAAAACATCCTGTTAGTTAAACTTCACTAACACTGATAAACTTTATATTTTAACTCTCTGAACACTTAAAAATGAATCAATTGTTGGTGATATGCAGATTATAAAGTCAGATTTTCTGCGTGTGGATGGTTGTCAAACTGCTCATGTTAACTGTTACAGTCAGCGGCATAACTACCATATATGCAGGTGATGCAGCTGCATAGGGGCCCACAACAGTTTAGGGGCCCAGATGCATGGGCCCCTAAACTCTTTATCTCGCCACTATTGCATCATAAAACTGTACTGACTCAAGCATCTGGAGCACTGAATCTACGGTATATGCTGTATAACTAAGCTTTGGTGGTAAGTGATTAGTATTTACAGTATACAGTGAGGCTAGTCATCTGCTCCATGGTGTCACATACTTTATGCTATTCATTCACGAAATAAATACAATAACATAACATAAAACAGTTTTACATATACAAGTATACAGTATGGTTTATTGACTCATACAGTATATCTATGTTACATTTCTACATTAAGTTTAAATAAGGATTAATGGGAAATTTGATGTGTGGAATGAGAGCGGTGGCATGATGGGCCCGCTTTGGCCATCGTGCACTGGGGCCCAACAGACTTTTTACGCCACTGGTTACAGTAATAATCGGGGGGAGAATATTTCATTATTTTATTATTATCTAGGAACTAAAACATAGCAGCTCAGCGTTCTGATCAGCTGATCACCTATGACATCATCAGTAAGGGACGTCGCTTCAGATGACGAAGTGAAGTTGTTTAATTTCTCTTAAATGGTCACTCCTCAGCTCCTCTGTCCTCACGTCTTTTCCTCATGTCTTCAGTGGGCAGGACTAAGACGCAAGTGAGACAAAAACAAATAAGAGCTTTGGAACGCACTACGTTTGGAGCCAAATCAGGTGAGGAAAAGTGGGCGCTTAACCAGTTTAATCATTATCCATTCATCCTTAGGTGTCAGGCTCAGAAGTTATCAATCGACTCTTGCATATACTAGTCTAAATCGCAAGGACTGCTCATAAAAAAGCGATGAGACACGAATTAACATCACACAAAAACCCTTCCAATTTGTCTGATAGTGTAAAAAACAGAATAATGAATTGTGAAACATCACATAAGATGGTGGGAAACTCATTTGAGAGCAGACAGAGATTCTCTTTGTCTGAGATAAAAGGCTCATCTGGATCTCAGTAATACTCACTTTACTACATAACTCAGCAATTGTACTCCAGTCATCTATGATGTGCTAATTGAATGATGGTCTCTAACGCCGCTCTCAGTTTATCTCCAATAACCTGATTATTGCTGTTTCACACACCATTACTGAGAAATTATTGTTGTGTGTGTGTGGGTGTAATTACAAATGCGCGTGTGCATGCATGTGTGTTCACCTATGAGTGTGTCTATGTGTGAAAGGACATTCCTGTGTGTCCAAAGTCCTCCTTCCTGTTTGATGAACACAGAGTGGTTTTTTTTTCCTGTTTTTTGTTACTAAATCAGAACCTGCAAATATTTGCAAAAATCGCGTCACATTTGGTGTGAATATATTTACCACAAAAAATTTGTACTTTTGTATTTTCTTTGCGTCACTCTTTGGTGTGTAACAGCCTTTAATCTTACCTTCCTGTATTAGATACTGACTGTATTTAGATAAATGATAGATATAAAGATTTCGTGTTTTATACATACATATACATGTGTATATATATAAAACATATAAACATATATATGCACATATATATAAAAAAATAATTTCTGATGACACAAATATGTCCACATATGAAAATGTTCCAAGTTTGTTATATATATTGTTATATATGGGGCATTCCTATACATTACACATTGTTATTCCCACATGTACGCTACTGCTGAAAAGTTTAGAATCACTCGTCATTTAAGTAGTTCTTGCTATTTTATTTAATAATGGTGTTTTTTTTAAATTATATGAAACAAACACCAAAATGTATTTTAAGATGTTGTATTGAGTATTTTAAAGTTTTTTTTAATGATAAATAACACTATTTTAATGACTTCTCACCATGAGATTTAAATATTTGTAAATATTCAGCATCAGTTTCATCAGGGAATAATCTAGAATTTCCTAATAATCTCTGGAACCACATACAGCTTCTCTACATGAATCTGGAATCATCTACAACTCATGTCAGGATTCTGGACAATTGTAAAATGTTTAAAGTTTTTACAGCTTCTTGCAAATTTTAAACCTGTCAGTGCAAAATACTAACAGACATATAGAATCATTTTATACAGACATACATATGAAACTAAACTAGTTTTACATGACTGGAAACATGATTCTATGTGAAAATCACTAGTGATTCCAAACTTTTGAGCAGCAGCGTGTGTGTGTGTCTGCACTACATCTGTCTGCTCCCTCTGAAGTTGGTAGAGAAATTGTGCACAGTGCACATTGTGATGATAAATGTAATATTAAGTGTGTCCGGCGCTTCTCTAATGAAACACTTACAGTCCCCTAATTAACTCCATTCTGTTTTGGAGATTAAATTCGTTCTGTTTCAGCATGGAAAACGCTGCTGTCTCAATGTTTAATGAACAATCTGATTCCCTCCCACTCTCCTCTCTCTGCACCACTTCCTTCATTAAACGACAGAGATATGAATGGTGAGAAAAGGACAGAAACGCCTCGTCTTCCTCTGTTTGTGTGCTTTCTACATTTCCTTCTCTCCTTTCAATCTCACACACAGGTTTTCGACTCCAAAGCATTAAAAATGTATGAAGAAAGAACAAAAGCGTTTGTAGCATACTGTTCCTGCTAGGAATTTTATGAATACCATACAATAATTAACAATATTCAATAAATGACATCAGAATCTTTACAAATACTGAAGCGCAAAGACTGGTTGTTGCATTTGTAATGAGAGCTAAGTGCTGAAAATGAGTCCTTGTGGAAATTAGAAGTTCTCAGAAATGATTATCGCTGAGAATTCAGATTTATAAATTAAAATTAGTTGCATAACAGATAAAAGTAAATAAAACACAGAAAATATAATGAATAATGGCTAACACTCAGCATCAGCACTTGTACTGTGTGTGTGTGTGTGTTTGTGCACGTGCATGCTTGTGTCATATTAAGCATGTAACAGTATTTCTCTATGTGTAGCTTTAGGCTGGTTTATGCTTAAAGGACCATACCACCATTTTGCACGTTTGAGCCTAACATATCTAATTTTCATACATGTAATGTTACTGACAATCATTTCCCAAAGCATACTACTGGAACGGTGAATTAAAAATGTTTTTCCTACCTTCCAGACCGCCATTGGTTTCAGTTCATTCTG
>VXCM01004974.1:65607-75954 GCA_014773175.1 Lucifuga dentata
TTTTTTTTTTTTTTTTCGACACTAAAGAACAGAATAAGTCCGTTAATTGATTTTGTCCCCCTAGTGGCTGGAAAAGGAACAGCAGGAGTATTTGAATATTTCTTATGGGAGCAGCAGAAGCACAGAAACATCCAGTAAAATCAGACTCCAGTCAAAAAAAAAAGAAAACAAAAACATAAATGAATATCATTCTTTGAGTATTCCTTTTATTTTCCACAATTATTATTATTATTATTATTTATTTATTTATTTATTTTTTACCAAAAAACTAAAAGAAAGTGGCACTGGGACACGCTGATTCCTTGTCTATAAAGTATTTTTATATTCCTGTATCTGCAGTCTGTAACGTCGAGTGAACAGGCTGCATAAATAATATAACGAGTGCCTGGGAGCCTTTCAAATGAACTTTGTTTACTTCACTAAAAGCGACTAACAGCACTGTGGGGAGTCGACAAGTGTGACTAGACGAGTTCTGAGAGTCTGCAGGCAGGAGACGAGTGTGTTAACGTCTCCATCAAGTCTCTGACCTCCTGTCACACGTCAGCAGTACCTCCAATCAATCACATTAATCCCACTGGCTTTCAGATTGGGGGGGGNGGGAGAGAGAAAGGAAGGAAAGATGAAAGAAGGAATATGGGGAAAAAACAGCAGCAGGCGGGAAAGACAGACAAGGAACATGGAGGAAATGTGGAACTGGGAGGCAGATATGGAGGGATGGGGCGAGGTAGAAGACGGGAAGGGCAGGACGATGAAAAGATGGAGGAGGGAGATAAGCGAGGGATGATTTGATGTCAGAGCACAGATAGAAAGCACAAGGTCAACGTTAAGCTCAGAGATCACAAAGAGAACATGTCCACTACTCTGTCCAAAACTCTCTCTCTCTGTCTCTTTCTTTCTCTGTGTGTGTGCGTGACTTCTCATTGTCAATCTCTCTTGTAACTCTGCAGTTAAGATTCTCTTTCCTCTGATAGACGGAAGAGTTCTCGCTTAGTTCTCTCTCTCTCTCTGTTTCACGCTCTATTTCTATCTTTCCTACACACACTATCTGACAGTAATCAGACATCCAATTACAGCGGTAAACTCAGTACTACGTGCTCACACTATAACAAACAAATACACATGCACACACAAACCAACAGATCCCCTCTGATGTCTGTTTCTCCCCAGGCCAGGTTACCCTGCTATCCTCCAGTCCATGTCTTATCTGGGGATAAAGGATCTTACATGAAGAAACACACACGCGTGCACATGCACGTACACGCACACACCTGGAGGATTGCAGCAGGATTGCAAAAAAAAAAAAGGATTGCAGCAGGGATATGATGCTCCATCTTCCTATCATGGCCTTGCATTCTGCACGGTGAAATGGACGGATGAAAAAGCAGAAATGTCATTAAACTCCTGATCTTTGCTGTGACCTTTCTAACAGTGAAGCATAACTTCTCTATTTCTTAAAAAAAGAGTCAATGTTTCTCATCAGTTTTATGCCCCAGCTTCAAAAATAAATAAATAATGCAAATAAATGAAAAACCATATCCTAAAAAAGTATCATAAAAGCAGGTCAGAATTCCATATTCTGTTCAGACCTATAAATCATTCTAATGACTATTCAGAAAGCTACATGGTATTAGGGCGGCACGGTGGCTCAGTGGTTAGCACTGTAGCCTCACAGCAAGAAGGTCCCAAGTTCAAGTCCGACCGGGTCCTTTCTGTGTGGAGTTAGCATGTTCTCCCTGTGTCTGCGTGGGTTCCCTCTGGGTGCTCCGGCTTCCTCCCACCTCCAAAGACATGCAGGTCAGGTGAATTGGAAACTCTAAATTGACCGTAGATGTGAATGTGTTTGTTTCTGTGTGTCAGCCCTGTGATAGGCTGGTGACCTGTCCAGGTGAACCCTGCCTCTCACCCTATGACCGCTGGGATAGGCTCCAGCCCCCCGTGACCCTTAACAGGACAAATGGGTAAAGAAAATGGATGGATGGATACTTGGTATTAAGCTGTATCATGTTTGCTGCAAAGAAATGAAATCAAACACAGCTGTTGGAAGTTGTACTCTGCAAATTATGTGTGCTGTACCTAATGAAGCATCATTTTATCCATCTATTAAACAGGATAAGCATAATACTTAAAAATGGTTCCAGGAATTTCCACATCCACACACCTGACAGTAATAACTTTTTACCAACGTCACGCCAACGATAAACACAGCCAGCCAGTTACTCAGCCAGGGCATAACAACGTGGAAAAAACTCTTTAGTTAATGGAGCTAGATAGCTCTCATGGCAGTTGTGTTTAAGCACACATACGCGCACATAAACACACAGACACACACATTTTGACAGTTTAATGGGTTTATATATGCCAAATCAACACCATCAGTCACCCAGCAGGGCACAAAGACCTGAAAATAAAAATGAAAACTGTGCATCAGCAAGTTAATGCAGTCAACGCTAAGTGACAGTTATGGCATTCTGCTAAACACACACACATGCATGCTCACTGTTCGCTCGGAAATTCATTGATAAGTCAACAAAGCTCCCAGACACAGCCAGCCAATCAGTCAGCCCATAGAAACTCCAGCAAGTAATTTGTTCCTATTAGAATCTGCCAATAAACAGAATATATGGCTGACATTATGGTTTTTGAATAGCGATGACCACACAGGCTTATTGCTGCAGATAGCATCTGTGTGAGTAAACATGACGCCTGAATAGGAATGAAAAGAAAGTGGCTCTCTGTGAATGCATTATGTTTTCTGTGTGTGTGTGTGTGTGTGTGTGTGTGTTTGTGTGTATGTACTGCAGACCCTTGCACCTGATACTGGCGATGGCTATTGTATACTATTCTAATGTATGGCTACAGCTAGATGGGTGGGATGGTGACACTGTGTGAGCTTTTCAAACACTGGTAATCTCTCTCTCTCTCTCTCTCTCTGATTCTGTCACCATTTCTGTCAAAGATGGATAGATGTCAGGGGGGGAGTGGGTGTGGCTATACAGGAAGGAAGAGGCAAGAGCGTGGGAGAGGAGTGTGTTAAGAGAGAGTGCAATTGTGCATTAGTATATTATTTATTTATTTATTTTTTATATACAAGTGCAGTGCCCATTCAAAACATGCTTGTTTGGAACGGGCAGGACTTTATGGTGTGTGCCCCTTTTCCCTTTGTAAAAAGCTAGAACTTCATAAACTCTTCCAATTCCCTTTCCCTTCAGTGTTCAACAACTAACTATTGATCGTTAGAGTCATGTTTGGCTTACATGAAGAAACATTAACAGCATGGCGTACTTGTGTTTGGTGGCTAACAACAGTAGCAGCATGGCTATTGCAGGTTAGCAACGCTAGATATTGTGGTTTGCCAACAATAGCATTATGACCTAGTAGCATTGTTTGCTATTGTTAGCTCCAGGACAACATAAACTGAGCTTCCAATATAGTGAAACATAGCTACTTTTTACCTTCACAGCGCCATCAAAACAACTTCAACTTCTCAGATAACTTCTGCATGTCCTTGTGAGCTAGCTTTGTTTTGCTGTACGGGGTCGGGGTGAGACCATGGCACTGGACTGGAGCATATGCTGCCATGCTCGGAGCGTCTCCTGCCGCATGGACTACTTTTTACCGGCACAACTCAATTCAAGAACCGCTCATCCAAACAACTTCACACTGCACGTCCTTGGGTCCTGAGCAATAAACCTGCCGAATTTCAACTTCATACAGTGCTGGGTTCTAGAGATGTTGGTGTCACAGACACAGATTTCTGTCTTTACAGTTATATAAAATTAATTTGTCTATGGAGATTGCAGACATCTTGGAGTATCTCTATATTGTGCTGACGCTTCTATACAACGCTGCCCATGAGGTTATGTTTCTTTGCTTCCTGAACTTAGCATATCAACATGTATGGTTTTCCACAAGAACTCCATTGAAGCAACACATTTAACACTGACTGATAAATCATGACAGCTGTACTTCCAAGAACCTCATCACTGAAAAATTATTTCACCATCCATAATATACATATATATTTTTATTGTGGAACATAATTCACTTTAAAATGGTGGCCACAGCCTGTTATCAAACTGAGTCAGCTTGTGCCAATTGCTGTTCTGATGGTCAACTTCAAGTAGCGTGCTGTTTTCTTCACAATGAATACAATGAAAGCCTTATTCTCTGGCCAGGTGCTGGGAATGCACTATTGCTTTGGCCAGCACTGCTCCATGCATAGATTTGACTGGATCAATATGTCTTGCACATGAAGTATTCTTTATGTATCGATGTGCACCGCGTTGGCCCGGGTCTCTGTTCCTGCAGCATCAGTACATTGAATACTTACCAGCAGCAGCAAGGTGAAAAAGCTAAAGCAGTGCTGCGCAGACGCACACGAGTCAAGGGTTCTTTTTTGCTGGTGAAGAGACATTTTCGACAGGCACACAAAGGTTTTTTTTCCCTTTCATATGCATCCATTTGATATTTTGATGACTCGCCCAGAACTTGACTGCTCTTAAGTCGGTGAAAAGGTGCAGCAGGGGCATAGCAATAACGATAATTCAACACGGGTCACTTTAGGTGGGTAATGGTGATTTGCAGTTGCACTGTGCACCTGCTGTCAAATGCACAAAGTGCAAAGGAAAAGACATTATGCAAATGATGATGATTAAAGCCAGACTCCCCAAATTTCTTTACAATGTATTTTCGTTAATCCCATGTAAGAGCCAACTGTGATTTGTTCATTAAATATGCAAAGAAGAATCCAGAAGGTTGTTGGGACTCGTTTTTAAGATACAACGCTGCAAGTACGGTTCTGTTAAGCAGCTGACGGGATTTAAATTTAGGTTTACAGGGTGAAACAACAGCAACTAGACAAAAACAAAGAAAATTCCCTGCTCAAAAAATACCACAAAATGTACCTTCGTAAATACTGTAGACCCACAAATTACTTCTCCCTTCAAGTCAATATTAGGAAATTGATTCATTAGCGTACTGTTGACTTTTTGAGACATTATATCAGACAGTTAGTAGAGAATGAACTCTGCCATGATCGAGGTCTGATTCACATGGGGCCATTTATTAGTCTGTCTAATGAATGGGAAGAAAGTATATCTCAAATGTGTACAGAACAGAAATATGTAAAGCCAATATTAATCTGCAACCAACCCACTAGACCCTGATATAGAGAATAGAGATGTCACTGGATCATGGAACAGCAAACCCTGCCTACCATTCTTACTCTTCCTTTATGCGTCATGGTTTCAAACCAAATTTTCAAACTTCTCTCCTCCTGTGTCTGCTCCCTCTCCTTCCACTGCACCTTTGATTCTCACCCTCCCTATCTGTCTTGATCATCATTTCCACTCTTTTCCTCTTCCTTCCTGCTTTGCTCTCTTGACTCCCAGGCAAGTCTCAATAGTAAATTGGGTGTCTGTCCTCATTCTCTCTCTTTCTCCAGCTTTATCCCCTCTTGATGCTGCCAGGTAGTCAGTCATAGACTATCCACACTCAAACCTCATCTCTCTCTCTCTCTCTCTCTCTCTCTCTCCTCTCAAATCCCCCATCTCTTTTTCCATCCCTCCCTCTGTGCTCCCAGGAAGTAATATCGGTAGTTTTTTTTTTGTTTTTTGTTTTTTTGTCTTCCTTCTCTCTCAATTATGCTGCTTGCTTCAAAAGTCAAAATAGAGAAAGGTGAACCGTCCAATCTGTCTGCTGCCCTGTAGAAATCATTTGGTCTCTGTTTATGTGGAAGACAGATCACGTATTGGCACACATGTTGTCTATAAGGGTGAGAATAAGACAGCAGTGTGCCAGTACATCCAGTTATAATTGGCCTTTTCTTAAAAGCTGATTAGTTGATCGATATTGCAGTGATCTACTGAGGAAAGTTAAATCACATATAGATAAATTAGACAGACTAGACAGCTACACAGACAGATGTGGTTATTTCTTCAATGATATGTCATTTGTCTGCATATATACTGTGTATATACAGTATGCTGCTACTCAAACGTTTGGAATTGCTAGTGATTTTCACATGGAATCAGTGTTTAATGTAAAACTAGTTTAGTTTCATATGTATGTATGTATGTATAAAATGATTCTATATGTCTGTTAGTATTTTGCAGCTACAGGTTTAAAATAATTTGCAAGANTGTATAAAATGATTCTATATGTCTGTTAGTATTTTGCAGCTACAGGTTTAAAATAATTTGCAAGAAACTGTAAAAAATTAAGACATTTTATAATTGTCCAGAGTCCTGACATGAGTTGTAGATGATTCCAGATTCATGTGGAGAAGCTGTATGTGGTTCCAGAGATTATTNCCTGACATGAGTTGTAGATGATTCCAGATTCATGTGGAGAAGCTGTATGTGGTTCCAGAGATTATTAGGAAATTCTAGATTATTCTCTGATGCTTTAGAAAATGATGCTGAATATTTACAAAGCAGAGATTAAATCTCACATTGGACACTTTGATAAGAAATCACTAAAATGCTGTTATTTCTCATTTAAAAACCTTTTTTCCCCAAAAATATTTGAAATAAGAAATAAAACATCTTAAAATATGGTGTTTGCTTCATATAATTTAAAAAACACTATTATTGAATAAAATAGCAAGAACCACTTAAATGACAAGTGACTCTAAACTTTTGAGCTGTAGTGTTTTATATATATACTGTATGTATACATACAGTATATATACTATATAGATAGATAGATAGATAGAGTATATATATTGTATGTATATGTGTGTGTGTGTGTGTGTGTGTGTGTGTGTGTGTGTGTGTGTGTGTGTGTATAGTTGGTTGCACTGAATTGTGAAGAAGGGCAGAGAGGCTTGTAGAAAAAGGGCAGAGACAGAATAGAGTGTGCTGGCATTTACTAAGTACTTAATAAGGTGAGCGTGTCACAGACAAACAGGCACAGAGCAAAGCAATGCACGCTGAATGAACAAATCTACACACACACACACACACACACGAGAAATATCAGCTGGCAAACAAGTGCCAGACATAGACATAAACAAGACATTTACACAAACAGACATACACACACAGGCAACTACTAAGAAACACAAAGATACGTGACACACACACACACACACTTTCAAGTCCAGCCAGTCGAGCATGTTAGCTAAAGAAAAAAAAGGGGTCAGTGGTGATAGTTTTACAGTTCACTTATGACTGAACCCTGATGAGAGATTACTGAGAAGAGAAGAGAAGAGAAGAGAAGAGAAGAGAAGAGAAGAGAAGAGAAGAGAAGAGAAGAGAAAAATCATTATCTTCGGCCTCCTGGGGTAGATTAAGAGCCTCTTTCGCAGAATCGGAATAGCGTTGTCATGGAAATGAACATTCCAATTACAATACGCGGTTGTAAAATGAACTCCTGTCGTATTTGGATACTGGAGACAATATTTATAGACGTTTACAGAGGAAATCCCTAAAATGAGTTCTACCTGCAGCTTCCACACAGACACAATTAGATTCCTATTTGAAAGAGACAGAAACAAGATCAAACTGGCTCTTGAATCTTATCTATAGATTTCTAATTGGTGTGTGTGTGTGTGTGTGTGTGTGTGTGTGTGTGTGTGTGTGTGTGTGTGTGTGTGTGTGTAGTTACAGTTTGTTGAAATGCATAGTGTGCTGATGAATGGGGCTTTGGTATCTTTGTAGTGACAATATCAATCTCAATGAGATTTATTTCTGTGTGTATATGTGGAAAATGGGAGCTAAGCTTTTCTTTTTTTTTTAGTTTTCTTTACCCTCCGTTCCCATTAAACATCATCAAATTCCATCTCTCTCTCTCGGCTGGGTGCCCTGTGACCTTGCGATGCAGGAAGCATGAGACTGATCTGCTCCTCTGTGGCCCCCCCATGCTGCTCAGGGACAATCAACTGACCACATTACACCATTATTTCAGCCTTACCCTCTGCGGGGGGTGTCAGNCCCCCACTCCCTGCTTTCTTTTTCTCATCCGTCTTCCCTTTCTCCTCTTTCTCACTCTCTTCTGCCATCCACACTGACCTATCTACCTATCTATCTACACTACCTCCATCCACCAAATGTTCCCATCTGCCCTCCTCACTCTTCAACCCTACATCCATCCATCCCTTCCTCAAAGGCCCTTGCGGCCAGGGCTCCGTAATGAAATCTCAGTGAGCCTTATTGTGTTGATTAAAGCTGTCAGAAAGGAACTAAGAGAGGGAAAAATACAGCTGGCAACGGGGGAAAACAAGGGCTCAATGGTGCGTTTCCAACGCTTTTGTTTCAGCTATTGTTCCCTCTCTCTCTCTCTCTCTCTGTCTCTCTCTCATAGATTATATAACGCTCCATATTTCTGTTGCAGCCAGCACCTCTCGAGGAATGTTCAGTAACCCCCTGACCTTAACTTAATGCAATTCTCTCAAACCAAATCTGCCTCTGAAGCTGCTCCCTGGAGCGGTTTAATCTCATATACTGTTACCATAGAATGTTGTTTATATTGTAATACTGGTACACAACTAAACTGCCCCTAGAATGTTTACAAGCACTATTGCTTATTTCATTGTTTATTCCATTATACTGTGAATATGTGATTTGCATTGCCTTTGACTTCTTTTTTTTAGTCTAATGGCATACATCCTTGCAACCAAATAGTCCAAAGGTTAGAGCAATAGCTCACTAACCAAAAGAAAAAATATAAGAACACAAATAGGTGTAAGAGACATTCCATTCTAGAAAAAAAAGAGCTTAGAAAGGTGTTAAGAGATTTTCAACTTAAAGATAAGAGCACGTTAGAGCCAGCAGAGCAGCATTCTAAGGCAGAGAGGATATGATTCAGCGAGAGGTGTGAGGTCTAAATCAAATATTAGAGAATACATCACTACAGGGCTTATCCAGTGCCCTAGACCACGAATCTTTATTTTTTACTCAGCCATGCAGGTTTAAATACATTAGCTAACATGATTTACTCCATGTTTCTCCCAACCTGCCATTTTAGCAACACGGGTGTGATATATCGAATGTGAGCGTAACACACAGAGGAATACTGACATGTGAAAACAACTGTTTACAAACTGGAACTCTGAACCATATGTCAACACAGATATTGGGATCCTAATTTTTACCAACAATTTAAGGTGTCGGGGGGGGGGGCGGAATAGCTGCGCTGTCAACTCTCAGGTGGACATTTGGTTCACTTTGCAGCAGAGAATTTTGACTCGTTGCGTCGCAGCAATGTCTCGCAGATAGAGTCCAGAGACAGGATCCGGACCGGAGTCCAGATTTTGAGTATGATTGCCATAGTGGGACTTATTATCAACCTAGGGTATCTATCTCCCAGTAATTCATATACATGCACTTGCACACAAACACACAATGGATTAGAAATTTGTAATTTATTTATTTAAACTGGGACAATGCATATTATTGAACAAAAATGTAAATATGCCAGATATAGCCAAGGCTGACTAATTTTCATCCACAGTTCCAAGATGCTAAGATGGCTACCTGCAATATTAAAACATTAAAAACATGATACATTATAGAAAAAACAAACCCACAAAGACTTCCAATAAAAAAAAACAAAAAAACACATTGGTCGCCTGGACCATCCTTCAAAATCATCAAAAAATCTCTCTAAACACAGTCCAGCATTTTAATCAGCATGAGAATTCAAATGGCAATTCACCAAAAAAAATAAATAAATAAAAACAATAATAACGCACGTATTTCAGAAAATCGCACACTCCACAAGTCTGGACCATTTTCGTTACTGAATCCAACAGAAATAAACTGTCCCTTCCTCGATCCTTCAAATGCAGGATTCAGCGTTCACAAGTTTGATTACTAAGCAACCATTTCTTTAGTTCCTTAGCAACTGTAGTAAACTCTCTAATATGTGCTGGTGTAGAATGCCATTCTTGTGCAGATAGTTAAAAAATAGTGCTGACAATAATGTGATGTCACAAACGGTAGTAAACAGACAAGTAGGGATGTCACGGTTTGAAGTTTCAACGGTACGATTATAGTGAGAAATAATCTCAGTTTCATGGTTTCATTATTATTTATTATGTAACACACACAACACACACACACAAACGTGTCAGCATGAATATTTTCCCATCTTCCTGTCTTTTAATAATAATAAGCTGCTACTAATATTAGCTAGTGGAGTGTTTTAACTTAAACCTGCTGCTAACATTAGAGTATTTTAGCTGAAACCTTCTGCTAACATTAGCTAGTGGAGTTAGCTTAAACCTGCTGCTAGCATTCGCTAGTGGAGTTAGCTTAAACCTGCTGCTACATTAGCTAGTGGAGTTTTTTTTTTTTTTTTTTTTTTTTTTTTTTTTTTTTTTTTTTTTTTTTTTTTTTTTTTTTT
>VXCM01004974.1:76365-111703 GCA_014773175.1 Lucifuga dentata
TGGAATGTTTTAGCTTAAACCTGCTGCTAACATTAGCTAGCGGAATGTTTTAGCTTAAACCTGCTGCTAACATTAGCTAGCAGAATGTTTTAGCTTAAGCCTGCTGCTAACATTAGCTAGTGGAATGTTTTAGCTTAAACCTGCTGCTAACATTAGCTAGCGGAATGTTTTAGCTTAAACCTGCTGCTAACATTAGCTAATGGAATGTTTTAGCTTAAACCTGCTGCTAACATTAGCTAGTGTTTTAACTTGACTTGGCCACGCAGAGCTGGATCCAGATCTCTGAAGTGTTTTTTCCATCATCCTCAACTACATTCTGCTCATTTTTAAGATATCCTAAATGTTCTCACACTACCAATTTAATGTGTTTTTCGGTGGATATAAGGGTTAGGTGCTGAGTTTCTCTCACATTCTAAGGTAGTTTGTAGCTAGTTTGTGCACGAAGAAGCAGCACAAGTCAGTCAGCCAGAGAGAGAGAGAGAGAGAGAGAGAGAGAGAGAGATTGATTGCTGGCTGTTGCTAGATGAAAAGACTCAATTTGTCTTTTTTCCAGGTGAACCCAGAGAGTTTTTTTCTTTTAAACCATGGTTTCTAAATTCTTCTAGTTTGGACTCCATGATTTTTATAAGTGTGATTAATAATAGAAATGGTTAATCTCAACATCCCTACCCACAAGCATAGTAAATGTACTAGTATAAGTATTCAGACACACACAAGCATGCACACACACACACACACAGACACAAACGGACATTAGCACACCACCATTATCATCACAAGTCAGAGCTGGAAGGTGTTTCCTCCAGAGGGTAACCATCTATTAACATTACATTAACAGAGAGACATGCGTCTGACAGCTCGACATGGCTGGATATCAAGTGTTTCTCTTTCAATTATGAAGATGACAGAGAAACCACAGGCATTCTAGCTGGACAGCCAAGAGGGGTCCAGTGAGAGAGTCTCACAGGCAATCTGACTTCCTGTCCGTGACAGATCAGCTGGCAGGCAGCCCAACTCACTGAGAAAATGAGTTAGAATTTCCCCCTCGTTCATTTAATGAGAACAGTGCAAAACAATCACTACTTGTGTCACTTTGTCAGAAATTAAAAAGTGCTGTGTGAAAAAGTGAAAGTCAGGGAAAGGCTTATTAAGTGTTTCCAATTCCAAATGAGAAGCATACGTGGTAATGCTGAGGAACTTTTCCTATTAGCTGACAGTCCAAAGTACAATAGCCTATAAAAAGACACTTTTGAATCTTGCTTTTTTTTTTTTTTTTTNTTTTTTTTTTTTTTTTTGCCCAGCTGTTGAAAATTCAACTGATTGCGACTTTCTGTTAAATTTAGCTTTGTGGACTCATAGTTTTTCAATTTAACAACCCAGAATTTTGCTGTCTTACTCGCACTGATAATTACTTGTAACAGCAGCAAAAAATCTTAAGAATGATGCCGTTTCATGTAAGCAAATATTTAGCTATTCAAAGGGCAAAAACGTTACATTCGAAATAGGTAATGGAATAAATCCTACCTAGAATAATGATCGAATAAAGAAGTTTTCTCTTCGTCAACAATAAAACGCACATGTAAGTTGAGGAGGCAAGTCTACCTCCAATCTCCAAATGTCCTGAGTTTGCTGGCGTGATAAGACACGGCTCTATCGATTGAACCAATTTAGTAGCGTTGTGATGAAGTAGTCAAAGTTTAATATTTCTACAAGGACAGGGTCCCCAGCAAGGTCCAAGACACTGCAGGTTTTCTTTCCAGTCAGTCTGTTCAGCAGGTAATTTCACTGATGAACTCCTTCCCTCAAATTGAAGGAGTGGTGATCAGTGAAATCACCTGCTTTAGTGACTGGCTGAAAGGAAAACCTGTGTCTTGGACCTCCATGGCACATGATTGGTGACCTCTGTACTAGGACAAACTTAAAATGCTGCAGCATGTTTGAAGAAAGGGATATCATTACAGATAAGATTGTGGTTAAAGCTCTCAAAAGGGTGGTTTGGGCACTTATTGAGTGCTATCATTACAAAAGAATGATTTCAGAGGGAGGGACTGATGGAACTCAGAACATCAAGGAGGGAATGTGAAGAGGAAACCATCAGAAAGATCATTCTTACTGCACACAATGGCTGCAGCATAGAGCCCTGCACGGGCCTCAGGACTAGTCAGGCCCTGAGGCAACACAAATCGGGTCGGGCTTCGGGTTGAATTTCACAATCCTAGCTCGAGCCTCAGGTCCCCCTCCTCTCTCCACTCACATCATAACATGCCTCCTGACGCTGTGCTCACATGTTGGAGCTCAGAAACTGCAGCCATCACTGTTTTTCTGAATGCTGCAGCAGCTGACAGAGGCTACTGTTACTTTGAAAAGAGCTGAACTTCCAGTTCTGACCAAAAAAAAAACAAACAAAAAAAAAAAAAAAANAAAAAAAAAAAAAAAAGACCATGAGTCAGGCTGGGGCTGAGAATTTCATTAAGTCTAGGAATTTGGGTCGAGCCGGGCCGGGTATGGACCTAAAATTAGGGCCTGTGCAGGGTGCTACTGCAGCAGCATGCTACTCTTATGTTTTCCCTCACCTTTATTTAGGAAAGTCTAACTGTGCTTTGTCCTTGGCTGACATGCAGAATCACACGTGTGCTCTTGTGACCTGTATTAAGATAGAATGTGCCAGCAGTGCTGTAATCATCTGAGAAGGATCAGGCTGCTGTTATCACTTTATTAATGGAGGTCAGATAGAAGATACATGACGGCAGAAGGCCGCGATGCCCACTCTTGGATTCATTACGTGATGGTGGTCTAACCATCCAGTCGACTGATTCTGCCGCAAAAACAAATCAATAACTTGATCAGAAAGTAATTTTGGGGGTTATTGGTGGTCTGGGTAAAGGTTGTTTATCAGAATATGGAGGTACAGGAAAACACATGACCGGCCATTTCTGCAACACCCTGAATCAATGGGAGCATGATCAGGGAAGATATTGGCAACATGAGAGCAAGATGAGCAATACCCTCCTCAGCAGAAAACAGTTGATAGGCAATCTATCTCAGCTACAGCCAAGACACACACACACACACACATACCCATTGAGAGATACAATACGCAAACACTCACAATAAAGGAGTAATTCATGCAAATATTTCACATGTTAATAATATTTTTTGAACTCATGCCCCGTTAATGCGGCCTTTCACATCAGTGATGGAGTTTTGCTTGACAAAATTGCAGCATTTATTTTTTCCGAATAATCGCAAATTTTCCAACTTTTTGCATGCAAATAGAATACAATGTACCAATCAAAGCGTTGTCTGCTGGTGACATCACACTCAGAACGTGTAACTTGGCAGATCGTCTGATTGTTTATGTCACAGAACACTGTCTTGTGTAATAAAATGGACAAAAATGATAAAGACGAGCATAAAGACAACTTAACTTCATTTTGAATATTTACCTAGAGTCATCCTGAAATATGTCCAAAAGCAGCCGTGATAAAGCTTTAATTCCTGTATCAAATAGGATCCTCCTCCTTCCTGTTTGATGAACGCAGAATCTCCAGCTTTTCCTTCCTTTTGCTGCTAAATCAGAACCATCATCACTTGTTGCTGACTCAGCTTTTTCATTGTGTGTTTTTTGGCTTGAACCCATATAAATATTCAAAACTCACACCACATTTGGTGTGAATGTATTTACCGTGACAAATTCGCATCTGAAAAATTCACCTTTTGTGTCATTTATTCACATCACTCGGTGTGTAACGGCCTTAAGACACAAAAATGGGGAGATGTGCACATACATACACAACCATTGCGGTCAGATACACATTCAGGGGGCTTTTCACAAAACAATGCTCATGTCCTTGTGCATTAGGTACAGTTAAAGTAGATGAAATATGAAATCAAGTTAAAGAAGATGAAATATGAAATCATGCATCATATCCACAACCAACATAGAGGCGAACCAAATGCCAAGATGTAAGCTAATCCTAAACATGTAAATTCTACTCATCTGGTGGGGTAAGATGCAGATTACCACAAAACAACAACAAACACACGTACAATATTTGTACGAGATATGAAAAGATATGCATACAAATGCCATATTCTGCATGTGCCACTCAAACACCAAATAAAAAAGTACATTACGCCGTTCCCAAGTTATGACAGAAGCCGTCGGGGTGAAACGGCTTCCAACTTTGCTTCCAATTACACAGGCTGTCCCATTGAATTGTCTTTAAGTCAAAAATGTGTCCACCGTTGTGGCTTGTGTGCACACACAGACACACACGCCCTACATATGGTGGTTCCCGATTTATCATAAGAAAGGGTCAAATCTTGCTCCCTTGGGCAGATCTTATTCCTTGTAAACTGGTGGATGGCTCCTGGCCAGTAAGTAAAGGTAGAGAGAGAGAGAGAAAATGGGTTTGAGAGAGAAATGGGAGAGTGAAATGGACAGAAAGGTGGATGAGAGAGGACGGTAGCTTGTAAAAGACAATTCATTAGGCATTCACACAGTGCACTGGAGAACCCTGTAAAAAGGGAGAGAGGATTAGAAATGGAAAGAGAAAGAGAGAAGGGGCAAAGAAAAAAGACGCAGGGAGAAACAGATAGTGAGGGGGTGCAAAAGAAAAACGGAGGGAGGAAAAATGAGCGCGCAGAGAAGCAAAATAGGATGGCAAAAGATGGTGGAGAAACTGAGAGGAGAGCAAGAGAGAGAGTTTGCTGGAGACAGCAAAAGACAGATAAGAAGGCAGAAAGAGACAAGCTGGAAGACATCAGAGAGAGGGGACAAGAAGGGACAGGTGAGTGTGCAAAAAGAGCACGAGAGGGGAGAAACAGAAGTGATGAAAGGTGAAAAGGAGGGGGGGAGGAGGAAGACTGACGGAGGGAGAGAGAGAGAGAGAGAGGTGCCATAAAATGCCAGCTGTATACCACTGCAGTCTCTCCCCCCTCATCACAGAACCATTTGAGTTATCACCATGTCTGCTATCTGACACACGCACACACACACACACACACACACACACACACACAAACAAACAAGCAATCCTCCTCCAGGTTTACAGCATGTTCACTGATTACTTGGATCTCCTCCACAGGTCTTTATGAGCTGAGGGTTGCTAGCGACAGGAACATTTACTGGCCACTTGGGTTTATGCGTGCGTATGTCCACGTATGTCCATGTATTTGCGTGCGTTTTAGCGTGTGTTTGCGTGCATACTTGTGTACCCCTATCCCTATCAAGCAGGGTTGTTTATGTGAGTTTTACCCTCCAGAATTATTAATTTTTCCCATCTGGATGGATAGGCAGATGGCAACATAGACAGACAGGTGGGCAGCAAGTTATGAAGCAATTTGCATTAATATCGTGAGGCAATACACGAGCATAAATCACCACGGATGTTTTCACATCTCAGCATTATAATCATAGTATGCAAGGTGAATTTTTGGGAATAATCCCCGTTCAACAAATACGAAATTAAACATTGAAAAATTGGTGGTTGCTTTGATTGCATTCATTACCGCTCAAAAGTTCAGAGTCATCTGTCATTGAAGTAGTTCTTGCTATTTTATTCAATAATAATGTTTTTTTAAATTATATGAAACACCAAAATTTATTTTAAATTGTTTTATATTTTGTTTATGTCAAAGTTATTAAATGATAAATAACAGTATTTTAGTGATTTCTCATCAAACTTTCCAATGTGAGATTTGATCTCTGCTTTGTAAATATTCAGCATCAGTTTCTAGAGCATCAGGGAATAATCTAGAATTTCTTAATCATCTCTGGAACCACATACAGCTTCTCTACGTGAATCTGGAATCATCTACAACTCATGTCAGGATTCTGGACAATTATAAAATTTCTTAAAGGACTATACCACCCATTTTGCATGTTTGAGCCTAATATGTTCAATTTTCATACACGTAACGTTATTGACAATCATTTCCCAAAGGATAAAACCGTATTTCAGCTTTCCTGAAATGTGAGAGGTCTCCTGAAATTTTCACAAAATCTATTAATTTTTCATAATCAAACATTCAAGTGATACACCCACCTTAAAAATCTATGTTTCGCCTGCTAATAGTTACACAGCCTTATGAAGTCACGGTCCTTTAAATATTTCCATAAACACAGGTCTTCTTTTGGGACTATATTCCCCGGTGGAGGCATACATTCACTCCACGCTTTTTATTGCACTTAAACGCTAAAATTATATACCTGAATACACATCTTGTTGGTGATGATGGATTACCTATCCCAAGAACGTTTCAAGTATCAACAAGTTGATTTTAATAGCAGAATGAACTGAAACCAATGGAGGTCTGGAAGGTAGGAAAAACATTTTTAATTCACTGTTCCAGTAGTATGCTTTGGGAAATGATTGTCAGTCAATAACATTATGTGTATGAAAATTGAATATACAAACATGCAAAATGGATGGTATGGTCATTTAATTTTTTATAGCTTCTTGCAAAGGATTTTAAACCTGTTAGGTGCATAATACCAACAGACATAGTAGAATCATTTTATACATACAAACACATGAAACTAAACCAGTTTTACATGACTGGAAACATTGATTCTATGTGAAAATCTTAGTGATTCCAAACTTTTGAGCAGCAATGTACATAAAAATGGAAAATTGGGAGGAAAAAGAAAAAACCTTCCTGGACTAGATTCAGTTTACTAAGCTGTTCCTTCCAGGCACCCTACCTAAATTTGCCTTGAGACTGCAACTTGGTGCATAATTACTTTGGGAAAACTTACTTCAATGAAAATACATCCTCTGCAGGACTGTGACATTTTGAGTACATGGATGAGGTTTTGCTCAAGTGGACCAATAAGAAGCTTCGCAAGAAAAGACTGGATCTCACTTAGGTCACTAATCCCTGATAAACGTAGTGATCAACTTGTAACAATGCAAGCATGCACACAAACACACGTGCACACACAATGATTGACACAGTTTGGTCTTATCGGTGTTTCAAAAAGGCTTTAGGTCTGCCTCATTCTGTCTTATCTTAATAAGGTCGGTCTTAACTCTAAGGTGGTGGACTGCACCTCTCTGGTAATGGATTCTCAATGAAGCAAATATGCTCACACACACACACACACACACACACACACACTTAAAGGACCATACTACCGATTGTGCATGGCTCAAACATGCACAATCGGTGGTATGGTCCCAATATGTACAACTCACATACCTCTTCCGTTACTGTCAACCAATTTCCAAAACATAAAACCATATTTTAGTTTTCCTGTTATTTTTTCAAATCCCTTAATCTTTCAANTTCCAAAACATAAAACCATATTTTAGTTTTCCTGTTATTTTTTCAAATCCCTTAATCTTTCAAAATGAAAAGTAAGCCTATGTCTATGCTAGGTTTAGTTAGCCTTAGCTCAGCCTATTTATATGCTAGGTTTAGTTAGCCTTAGCTCAGCCTACGTCTCTGCTAGGTTTAGTTAGCCTTAGCTCAGCCTATGTCTATACTAGGCATAGTATAGTTATAGTTAGTATAGTTAGTTAGCCTTAGCTCAGCCTGTCTATGCTAGTCAGCAGTCTGAGTATAGCCTGATGAGGCTCACCATTTATCTCTCAGGCTTTTTCTCACATGATTTTTGCTAATTGCTGTTCTCCATATGCATCTTGCTAATCCACTTCTCTCTCTATTTGGATATGTGGACCCTCCTCACACTCATGTGTGAGCGTTGGGGTCCTGAAGCTCAGCTGTGACCAGAGTCCATCCAACTGGCTGCCAGCTGGTTCCTGCGACCCTGATGACTTCCTGGCTTGGTGGTGTCTGCAGTGTGTCCAGCTGGCTCCCCTGCCATGATGCAGCGTGTCCCCCCTCCAATTCAGTCTGTTTGACTCATAATTTAGTCATCATAACATTGATTTCATATTGACTAAACTGACACTGGATCATTGGTCATTTTGTGTTCATATTATTCTGTAATATTTCCTTATTTGGTCTTTTTAATTTGCCTGTTTCTCCACCTGCAGCTCCTATTGCATCATCTGGTCATTTGAGGAGAAGGAATCTTTCTTTGAATAGCTTCTCCCGAAGTTTCATCCATTTTTCCTTATATAATAAGGTTTTTAGGGAGTTTTTCCTCGCCTTCTTGGAGAGTTTGGGCTGGTCAGGAACCGTTAATGTGCGGGCCTGTAAAGGCCTTTGAGACACTGGATGTGATACTGGGCTACAGATAAACTTTACTTGACTACATATTGGGCTAAAACATGCATGATCGCCGGGATGCTCCTTTAACCTTGCTTTCTTGCTTGATGATACACACTGGCTTTCATGGTCATATACAGGTACACACACATTCTTCCCTCTGTCTTGGAAGCACAACTACTCTGTCTCTCTCTCCCTCACACACACTTCCTGTCTCATTTTAAAGTACTGTCAGCCTTGTAAATTAACTAAAATTTTAATTTAGTTATTTTCCTTTGTCCAGTCTCACCGCCCACGTCACGGTCAAAAGTCAGAATTACAAGGATAGGTCAATTCTTCAACGTGAAGAGTTTGTTCTGCTCCACCCAGCACATGCAAACTACATTTTTAAACAGGCTTTGTGATTTTCAAATGTAGAGCCCATTTTCTTTCATCTTTTTTGATGCAGTGCAATTCAACACATTCCCTGACTCATTTTTCTTCTCTAATTAAGTGTTGTTTGTCGTACATCTCGCTATAAATAGAGTGACTTGTCTTTTCTGCATTGAAGAGTAGATTTGTTAGGAAGAAGCGACAGAATGTTGTCTGACCGTGTTGTCTCTTTATTTATCTATTTTTTTAAATTCTTATTTTTTTCTAGTTGTATTCGGAAGTAAAGTGCATCCATACAAGAAGCGGTTAAGGAAATTGTGATTCTTTGGGTGAAGGATTTTTATTCAGATGAGTAACTGGAATGAGCTGAGTGGTAATGTAAATCATAATTTCATCTAATGAGATATAGTTATGAAGAGAAATGCCCTGTTCTGTTCCTCTCCGTCTCTGGGGTGATCTGCCTAAATTCTACAGACTCTCCAAATCGATTTATCGCTCTGCTGTCAGGCCTGCTGATTCTTCTTTTTCTATTTCTCTATCCTTTGCACACCCTCTCCTTCCTTCAATCCCTTGATCTTTTTCTTACCACCCCATCCTTCCTTCTCTATGCATCTTTTCCGCCCTCTTTCCTATCCACCGTTTCTCCCACCACCATCAGATTTACTGCATCTATAACTCTTACTTCTCTCCCTCCTTACTTAAAGTCTTTATCTCTCGCTCCCTCATTTTAGTCCATCCTTCCAACCCTCCCTCGTTCCCCAGTGCTTCCATCAAATCCACCTCTTTACTCCTTCTTTCCTTGATCCGAGTTCCTCTCCCCGCCCCTTCTAGCCTAATGGTCCATCCCTCTCTCTCTCTCTCTCATTCTCACCTTCTCCCTCTCTTCGTCTTTCACACACCCTCCCTGTCNCATCCCTCTCTCTCTCTCTCTCTCTCTCTCTCTCATTCTCACCTTCTCCCTCTCTTCGTCTTTCACACACCCTCCCTGTCTTTACCTCTTGGTGAAGTGAATCGCAATTGATTCAACTCCTTTACATTCAAGCCGAGGAGACTAAAAACAGCTCTGGTAAAAGATTATGAGGCAGATCCATAACAGCTATCAAAGCTAACAATGGGGCGCACTGGATTATACACACACACATTGTGTATGTGCATCTACACACAGACGCAGCAGAACACACTCTCTTAAACACACAAATGTGCAGAGACAAATACAAACACAGTACGTGACAGTTTCTGCTGCCTCCTCTTATTGTAGATTTGTCGGATGTGGGGGAGAAAAGAGGGGAAAGCAGGAGAAACGTTGACATAAAGCAGTATGGAAAGATAAAGGGATGTAGTGAAAAGGAAATGAGGGATGGGTAGCACAGAGAGAGGAAGACACAGTGGCCTGCCATTTTCCTTTCCACATCATGCATGTTTCAATACCACAGTTTGAACTTCCATCATTCCCCTTTGAAGCCCCTGCCCGGCTAATAGAAGCTTCAGCACAACGGAAAGAGCTGAATCGCTTCCCTCTGGCAGGTTTTCCTCTCAGCAAGGAGACACAGAGACAATAAAGCACACAAAAGCGAAGTCAAAATATAATGTGTGCACTACTTTGGCAATATAGTTTAATATGAGAAAGGCAGAAGAAAGGAAGTCGCTTTCCTCACATCTTGAGATCTCTACCATCCATGTACCTTTATTTTTCTCCTCTCTACTATGTCACTCTTTATATTCTTCCCTCGCTGTGACTAAAGAAAGAACACAAATGAGAATGAGAGAGAAAGAGAGCGAGAAAGATAAAGATTCAGATGAATATCAATAATATGGTTGGTTCAATGAATATGAATATGACGGCTGGTGGCAGGTCAATACGCTATAGAAAACCGCTTAGAATAATCCTCCAGTTGTAGGGCAACAATTTCTCTGCTCCATTCCCCCTCCCTCCCTCCCTCCCTCCCTCTCTCTCTCTCTCTTTTAGTGACGCAATCTCTTTCACTTGTCATTATCATTCATGCCTCCCTCCGTCATGACAGGAATGCAGCGAGGTCTCAGCTCTAACCCGCTGGGGATTTTCCTCCCTCGGGATTCTCTGATCCCTTTCCCCTCGCTTTCAATTTCAATTTCAATGCCCCGCATTGGCATCACAGTTGAACAATATTGGGAAAGCATCAAAAGCGTCTCTGTCCTTCTGTCCTCCTCTCTCTCTCTCTCTCTCTCTCTCTCTCTCTCTCTCTCTCTCTCNTCAATTTCAGTCAGCTTCGTGAACACCCCCGCTCCTTTCTTTCCGTCTCAACCTTCCTCGCTTTCCATTTTTCGGCTTTAAATTTCAATTCATCTGGTTCGTCACAGTCAAAGTTGGACATTACTGTCAAGGCATCAAAAGCCTCTTTCCCTTCACCCTCCCCTCCCTCACCTCTCCCTCCATCTCCCACTGTTTCTATTCTGCTTGAATACATTGCTTCCAGACTTCTCTATCTCTGAAGTGATGCTCTATACTAATGAGTTCAGAAAGAATATCACAGCTCAAATGTCATTAATTATCTCAGCAAAGTAATGTCAAGCTCACTGTTACATCAGTACAGATGACTGCCTGTCTGGCTTTTTTTTTTTTTTTTTTTTTTACATCTTTCGATGTCCATTTCAGGGCATATTTCAGTGGGCAAAAGTAGAATGGCGCATTTTTGCAGATTTGCTTAAAATTCATTTTTGACGAAGGCACAAGCTGTACAGTTTGTGCATTTGTATCCGTGCTGTGAATGTAAAGTTGGATAAGCTGTGATACTGACCTGCCGCCTGTCTCTCTGGTGCTTCATCGATTGAGCGTCTTTACTCCTGATGGGGAACTGCTGATTTCCTGCAGCCGTCGATGGGACTGTGCTCCAAAACCCTGAAACCCCTGTCGTCCAATCCATGGCGTGTAAACAGCGGTTTAATGAGTGTCTGGCCCACAAATTATGAGGCCTTATCTGTTTGGAAATCACAGCAAGTCCCATGGATCTGTGGACAACTCTCAGATTTAAATACAGATGACGACGCTGAATGTAGCAAAATATTACAGCAGGCGTTCCCAAACTTTACAACTTTACCATGTCCAGGACCATGAAATTGTTGCAAAATTAAAAATGGTAATTATTACTGTCCAAGACAGCATATAGCATAAATGCTTTACTGGTGTGACTGATATTGAAGACTTATACACTGACATGATAACGGGAATGTTAAGTTAGAAATAAAAATAAACTCATCTCCCCTCACACATCCGAAACATACTACCCAGCCACATAATAATACTAATACATTCCATTTATATAGCGCTTTCCTAGATTTACAAAGTCGCTTAACAAAGAAAATAAACACCAATAAAATCAGACATAAAACATAAAAGAGTATCATAACATAAAACATAAATATAAAACAGTATCCTGACAGCAGCACAGACACAGGTGGACTCAGAGTGGATAAAGATGTGTTTTGACGGCGGATCAGAATCAGCAACAGAGGTCCAGCTGATGGATGTGGAGAGGGGGAGAGAGAGAGAGAGAGAGAGAGAGAGAGAGAGAGAGAAGGCCTGGCACCCATGGTGGTGAGATCAAAGTCCCAAACAGAGAGTAGACCATCTGATGAGGACTGCAGGGAGCAAAAGATCCATCTCCCAACACCGCCGACCCACCCGCCGGCCAGCAGACGACCAAACCATTCATGATCATCCCAGCCTCAAAGATGACGAAACAAGATCGTCCAGGTACCCAAACGTCCCAGCAGGAGGCAACACACAGAAAAACGCTGGAGCAGACGACAGCAAAAAGACGTTAAAATGCAGCATCACCAAGTTAGCTGCAGTCAGAGCAGCTCAGCAGGAAAAAGAAAGACAGACCAGCAAAGAACTCACAGAGAAAAGAGCCACAAACATTCCACAAAACAATCAGCATTCCCAAACTGGAATACAGCAAAAACTGCCCAGGAAAAACAAAACAAAACTAAAACAAATAAGCGCAGGAGGAGCGGCAACCAACGTTCCCAGAGTTCCCGTTCTCACGTCCAAATGATAATAATATCCAAGGAATAGTAACATCTGATTAGTTATTCACGTATTCTTCTCATTAAAAAAATTATTTTAAAAATATTTTAACATTATAATTTTATTTATTTGTTTTTCCAAATTTTTTCCTCTCTCCTCGCAGCCCACCTGCAGTTCCTTCAAGGCCCACCAGGGGACCGCTGCCCACACTTTGGGAATCACTCTGTTAGAGCGTATCTTCATCAGGAACATGATGAAACAAATTCAGGGTTAACTTTTCCTGTTTAACATGCTGTACTGTATAGAATTCACAGTGGAGATGTAGGATTTTTAAACTTTAATATAGCTGAGAGGAAGATGGTTGTATTTTGTACTTTCAGTAAACTGCATAAATATGCGCTTATGAAAACAGTGACAAAATAACTATGAAGTGGATGGTGATATAACTTTTTTTCGCCTCTCAGCAGACAACTTCATTTGCACACAGAGCAGAGCAGACAGCTATACTACAAAACGGCTTTCCTCTGCCAGCATGTCTGAGCTAAATGTTCAACTTTCCTGTATAAATAATGATAAAACTGAAATTATTCTGTTATTTATAATAAATGACTGAGAGCAAAAGAGACTCAAAGGTAATTTACTAGACAGGAACTAAACAAATTTTCACACTAAAGATTACACAAAAAGTGAGAGAAAGGTAGAGAGAGAGAGAGAGAGAGAGAGAGTCTTAGTTTGCAGTAATGATCTTATGTCTCATGAAGATGTCCTCTGGCATCCCTTAAAAAGTTTAACATAAGAATGACTTGCTTAAAGGAACATACCGGTGATTTTGCATGTTTGAGCTTAATATATTCAATTTTCATACATGTAACATTACTGACAATCATTTCCCAAAGCATACTACTGGAACAGTGAATTAAAAATGTTTTTTCTACCTTCCAGACCTCCATTGGTTTCAGTTCATTCTGCTATTAAAATCAACTTGCTGATACTTGGAACATTCTTGGGATAGGTAATCCATCATCACCAACAAGATGTGTATTCAGTTTTTTTTTTTCGAAGTTACATAATTTTAGCGTTTAAACACAATAAAAAAGCATGGAGTGAATGTATGTCTCCACCAGCAAATATAGTCCCACAAGAAGACCTGCGTTTATGGAAGAATTTAAACGACCATGACTTCATAAAGCTGCGTAATATCAGTTTTTAAGTATCGCTTGAGTATTTGATTTTGAAAGATTAAGAGATTTTGCAGAATATCAGGAAAGCTGAAATACGGTTTTATCCTTTGGGAAATGATTGTCAGTAACGTTACATGTATGAAAATTGAATATAATAGGCTCAAACATGCACGATCACCAGTATGGTCCTTTAAGGGTGATAGAATGATGGAGGCATACCTCAAAAAGGAAGAAGAAAATGAAAAATGGAACAGAAAAAGGAATTATTACCCAAATGAGAATATAAATAATGTGACCTTTCCAAAAGACTCAGGTCCTCAGTCGCTATAATTAGTCCTACTAACACTACCTGGGCTTTAACTATTCCTCCTTGTCAAATTCATCTCTCCATCTCTCTTATTTCTTCTCCACCACAGCAACCAGATAAATCAGTTGTTCCCTGTCACTTCTCCTCCCTTCCTCTGTTAATCATTCCTCCATTAGTCGCCTTCCTCTCTCCTGGTCTTAATTGCTTCCACCAAGGCCATCGTCATCTCTCCAAACTCTACCTCACGCCTCGTCTCGTTCACTTCTACACTTTCTGTCTCTCCTCCTCTGTTCCTTCATCTGTCTCACTTCCTCAATCAAATTTTAAATCTGATGTGCAGGGCGTGGCAAAATTAGCTTTTTATTATTTTAAAAACATTTCAAAGCTTAGGTTGATTCTCTCGCTGAGCAAGACAGAGAGACTCATGCACGCTTTTATAACTAGTACGCTTGACTACTGCAACCTTCTATCTGGTCTGCCCAAAAACACTATAAGCTACTGCAATTAATTCAGAATTCTGCTGCATGAGTGCTGACTAGGACCTATTTCGAAGTCTTTACACTGGCTTCCTGTCAGTTTTTGTATTGATTTTAAGATTCTTTTATGAGTTTTTAAAGCACTGCATGGTCTTGCACCAAGATATCTAACTATAAATCCAGAAATCTTTGTCTGTCCGTCTGTAGCACCAACATCTCCAGAACCCGACACTGTATGAAGTTGAAATTCAGCAGGTTTATTGCTCAGGGATCCAAGGACGTGCAGTGTCAGTGTGAAGTTGTTTGGATGAGCGGTTCACAAAATGAGCTGTTAAAAAGTAAACTAAATATAATATAATATAATAAATAAGTAAAGTGAAATGTTAAAAAGTAGTCCGCATGGCAGGATACACTCCAAGTCGCTGGAACGGCCTTCCTGAGGATCTGAGAGGAGCTGAAAACATTGGTATTTTTAAACTCAGACTTAAAACCCATCTGGCTTTCATGTAGTGTTTTATGATTTTATATTTTAATTCGTTTGATCTTATTAAATTTATGCATATTTTGAACAACTGTTATCAATATTTTGTGTGTATTTGTAAAGCACTTGCCATATAAATAAAGTTTGATGGATTGATTCCTGTCTGCTGCTCCTTTGTCCAACTACTATCACATTTTTAATTCTCTTCTCTTGTTCGCCTCTCCGATAATTATCTCACCCTGCTTTTATCCTCTCCCTTTCTCATCTTCTACCTTTCCATTTTCCACAGAACATCAACCCCTCTCTCTCTCTACCTCTTCCCCAAATCTCTCTTTCTCGTTTTACATTTCACTGAATCAGAGAAAACAGAGACGCACGTCGTCCTTGCATTTATGTTTGTCCTTCTCCAAAAGACCCAAGGTGATGATAAACCACCGCAGAAGCAATAAGCTGTGATCATTTCATAACAGGCACAAAAGCGTAAGGGTCTTATAGCGACCACGTCTGAAATTAAGATTAACGGAAAATGTCAAAGCTGTGGTGGAATTTCTAAACTCATCCATAAAATCACGACTAACAAAATAGCACAATCATCGTTCGTAAAAAAAAGTGTGATATGAAGCGTTTTAACCAACAAATAAATGACAGGGTGACATTTGCATGGCTACAGTAAATGCTCATCTCTGATTGGCTGGTAGGTATCCATTCAAATAGTACATCCAGACGTGAGAAAGATGGTTCAGCACTTTAGTCATTAACATTCTAAGTCAGTGCTCGAGGTATATTAAAGTCCACGTTACCATAGCAACGTCTGCTTCATGTTACATTGTGCAGTAAGTGACCGTGGTATAAGCGTGGTAACACACCGCGACACGTCTTAATATGTAAAACAGCAGGGTAAATCAGCAGAAACGTGTCATGTCATCAGGTTAGCCATGTTAGCCCGGGTTATTTTTGTATATTTGCTGTGTTTTATCACTTAAATAAACACAAACTGCTGCCCTTTATGTCTCTACTCAATACTGTGCATCCCAGTCATTTCATTTGTGGTAACCAACAGTTAAAACACACACACACACACAGGAATGACTGAATTACACACAATTAAGACATTCATACATTTATACAAAACAGCACAATCACA
Source organism: Lucifuga dentata (assembly GCA_014773175.1). Classification (NCBI taxonomy): domain Eukaryota; kingdom Metazoa; phylum Chordata; class Actinopteri; order Ophidiiformes; family Bythitidae; genus Lucifuga; species Lucifuga dentata. The sequence continues at coordinate 92,514 of VXCM01004974.1, forward strand.
CACAGACGTTCAAGACCTGCATCTCAGTGCAGTCTTAAAGGTAAACCCTCATGAGATTAGCCGTGCACATACACACAAAAGCAACTGTTATGAAACACACACATACATATACACACAGAGGGCCCAGAGGGTGTTGTTGGTCTTTCTATGGTAACTGCGTGATCAGGTATTCTGGTTAAGCACTCTCAGGAGAAATGCCTGATGCTACAGTATGTTAAACAGTCCATTTTATATAGCTGTCACTGTAGCTCCATTTGTGTGTACTTGTGTGCGTTTTTTTTCTTTTCTTTTTTTAATCATATTTTGTCTGTATATGGCTCGTCTCTCTCTCTCTTTTTATCTTTATCTCGGCATCTCTGCAACTTTGCAATCCTTTTTCTGTTAATTTACATAGCCATTCTTGATAGGTATGCATGTTGCTATACGAGTGTGTGTGTGTGTTTTGTGTGTGTGTGTCACATCTTCATATTAGCATCAACAAAAGCCCTCTTTAATTTGCTGCCAGATTTCTGTGCGTTTGCACCTGCAAGGACAAAAGGGTGTACCAGAAGACCTGGCATGGAACTGAACATGCTTTCTCACAAGTGCTTTTACACTTATAAACTTACACACACACACACACACACACACACACACACACACACGCAAAGTCTCAAATGTTAATTAATGCCACAAAATAACAACATGAGCTATGACTGGTTGAAAGTAAAGCGAAGCAGGCTAGCCAGAAAACAGCACAATGGGCTTTAATTGACAACACAGGCAGACTGGTTATTAATGAGCACACACAAAAGACACACACACACACACACAGTGTACAGAAACATGCACACACACACACACAAACACAACAACTGTACTNACACACACACACACACACAGTGTACAGAAACATGCACACACACACACACAAACACAACAACTGTACTTATTCCAACACAATGTGCATACTCAAGGGAACAGAACCACTGCATAATAGCATATGCACATAAGTACGTGCACGCACACAGACACACACACACACACACTAAGCATGTGCATGCTAAGTGTGGTAAATGGCTCAGATGCTATTTACAGTGTGTCTTTTAGGAATGTCTAACACACTGAAACACATTATTAATCTTAAATATCAATGACTTTCTTATGGGCAATCATTAGCTCCAATTTTTCCTCTCCTTACCTCTCTCTCTCACTCACACACACACACACACACACACACACACACAAGCAGAACTTAGCCCTATGAGCCAATTACAGGAGCAGAAACGCTGGCGCTGGTAATCTCTTGAGGCAATTAGATATGGATTAACAGACGGACCATCAGGTTGTAAAAAAGACAGAATTTGTACACACACACACACACACACACACAGATATTTTCACCAACAGGGAAAATCTGCACTGTTAATCTGTTCATTTTAAAACTAAACCTCCCTGCAAGTTCAGCGTGAACTCCCTACAACCACTTCCTGTTCCTGTCTGTCCACAGATACAACAAGGTCGCTGCTGCTAAAATCTCCCTGATGTTGCTTCCTGGTTTGAGTTATTGGTTGGGCGGGGTGATGACTGGCGAAAGAGAGAGAGAATATAAGCCAAGAAAAACAGAAAGTAAAAAGAAGACAGGAAGGAGAGAGAAAGAGAAAGCAGGAAAAGGGAACGTACAGACAAAAGGTGATACATGAAGCCTGAAAGAACGCAGTCAGGAGGATTTAGAGAGATTTTAATGGCTCAGATGATTTCACAACAAAGCTTTAAAGCCGGCGATACAGACTCATTAAATAATGATGCGTGCTGCACAGCTGATGAGGGAAATAAAGATAAATCGTTAAGAGATGCCATCAGGCTTTGGATGTAAAGCGGCTTTACTTCAAGTGTTGTCCATGTATTCGACGTTCTCAAACTCGCCATCTGATTTCACGATGAAAATACAGTCACAAAATGAATCTAGTTACTTTGATAATTTATGGATTAGCTGGATACTATTCAACGAAGCCTAAGATGCCACAGTGTTCATGATGCGTTCCTGCTTTAGCGCGTTATCGGTGTTAGCAACAAGCTCTGCCTGAGGAAGCTGTAAATTATACAGTTTCTAAGTGTTTCCAGCGTCAAATCAACACAGGTCATCTTAAAGGTCCCAAAAATACAGATTAACATGTTGGTTTTTTCACTGTTGAGGAAAAAAAATAATATCTGAAATGAAATTTGAGTGACAGAAAGGTCTGACACCCAATACCAGCTTCTGGCTTCACCATAAGTCAGGTCTCTCTCTCTCTGTGTGTGCGTGTGTGTGTGTGTGTGCGCGTACAATTTATACAACGTGAATTTAACAAATGACACACATGATGGGCAGGCTCGGTGCAGACAGCCTGCAGGTATGGGACTGGTGTTATGACTGTTTATGTGCCCTGTCAAATCAAATGCCCTGCAGTGGCACATTTGTTTATATAGTCTGTCAAATCTGGTGACCCGTAACGTCGCATTCACCTTGCAATAAAGACCGGGATCTCAGTGCAACCTAACATGCCAACACGAGGAGGCTGACATCTCTCTCTGTTGTGTAGATAAACACTTCCTCCTGTGGATTTCTTTATGACTCCATTTGATTTTATCGCTTTTATTTACTTTTTGGCTCTTGGCTCTTTGTCTCCATGGCTGGATTTACACTGCAAGTCTTGATGCTCAATTCTGATCTTTTGCCTATATGCGAGTTTTCGTTCAGCGTAGTTACATTTTCTTTTTTTTTTTAGCAGCGATGAGGCTGCAGGTTTTCACTGGGAATTAGGGCAGCAGACCGGTGATTTTGCACGTTTGAACCCAGTGGGTACAGCCTCCATGCACGTTTCACTGCTGCTAGCCTTCTTCCAAAGCATACGACTGGAGCAATAAATATTAGCATTGATTTTCCTACCTTCCACACAGCCATTGGTTTCAGTTCATGTCAGTACACTGTGAAGATCTGCTTGAAACGTGCTTGAGATAGCTAATCCATCACGGCAAACAACAAGCTGTTTTTGTTTGTTTGTTTTTTTATTGGGGTTGTTCTATCTAATCGGGTCAAGATATCTGACACTTGTGTTTACACTTTGACCTGAAGCACCATGGATGCAGTTGTGCGTGCGACATTTCTGAGATGGATGTAAACAAAATGCTTCAACGGACGGAAGATGAGAGGAGTATTTATAGGTAGAATCTACTTTATTGTCCCCGTGGGGAAATTTGTTCTGGACTCCAAGTTGCCACACAGAACACACACATTACAGCCACTACACACATTCAGAAAACCACAACCCTCATCTGTGTGTAACACATAATACAGGGCTTCTCAAAGTCCGGACCAGACCGTGTCTCACATGTTAGGTTATGTTTATATGTGCTTCCTTGTGTTCACCAACTTCGCCATGCTGCTAGTGTGATTAAACATGCCATGTTAAGCTGCATACAATAACGTGCATTGCAGCAGAGCTACACTGTCGCTTGTGTGTGACTGCATGCGTTCAGTCCAATCCATCCAATCACAGCGCTAATGTTAGCCTGACCGGCATTTACCACTGTCAAGTAAGCTAGTACCAGCCATAAGATGTTGCTCTCAAAGTTAGTGCTAGCAAAACAAAAGGAAAGTTTATCAGGAAAACAGAGAATTCAAAGAGGAATGGACAGAAAAATCTGCGTTCATTCTCCACCAGCAGCAAAGCGATGTGGCTGATATGCAGCGACACATCATAAAGAGCGGAGATGTAAAACGTCATTATGAGACAAAGCAGCTACTTTGAACTGCAAAATCCACAGAACTCTGAGGTGAGAAAAACCTGCTCAGCTGAAATCTTCATATGAAGCCACAAACAGTTTGTCAGATCTATAACCCAGCAGGAATTTACTAAGTTTTTCTTATGGTATGGAGACAGCTTGTTGACTAATATTTATTTCAGCATGTTGGCATTGTTCCAGACAGGGTCGGATTGGCCATCGGGAGAAGTGGGACTTTTCCTGGTGGGCGGGCCTATGGCCACTGCACAATATAATATTAATTAAATTTAACTTAAACTAAGCTAAGCAAACATAATTTTTTTCCTTTCATTATTTTCTTGGCATGGAGACACAGCTGACAATTACGGACTTATTTGCCCCACCTCTGGTGGCATCATTGGTATTTTCGTCTGGCTATCCTATACAGCTTCCCCCCCCCAATCCGACCCTTGGCCAGACCTCTGGCCCACTGTAAAATCCATATGCGGACCTTTAGTAAAAAAGTTTGAGTACCTCTGACATAACATATACCACAACCCACATCAACATCAAATCTAAATGTTAAGTTGCACAGATCCCACAACCTCTACATGTGACCTCATTATAGGCTGCTATTAAGAACTTACTGATACAGGCACAAATGAGTTCTTAAATCTTTTTAGTTTACAGTGTGGAACTCTATATCTTCTGCCAGAAGGTAACAGTTCACATTGTTAATGAAAAATATGAAAAGGATCATTCAAAATACTCCTAGCATGTTGTAATATACATTGTTCATAAATATGGTCAGCAGGTTAGCAACTTTTAACTCCAGAGAGAAACATCTGATATGTTGTGTGAGCGTTCATCTCTCTCACGGAGGAGAGTCGGGGGGAGTTGGACTGTGGCAGCTGTAACAGCGGCCTGTTATCACACACTAACACATAAACACACATCAATATGTCTGATATATATATAGTATGTTCTCCATTTCTATTTACAGTCTAGAAAGTGCTGATCACATTGATCACTTACATCATTCATATGTGGATAAAGCAGAATGTTACGAATGTTACGTAGGAGTCGGAATGGCGAGGAAATTCCAATCTGTGTATTTAGACAGTGGTTGATTGGTGGATATCTGATACATGTTCAATTTCTTTCCACATATGCAAGCGGTCCAAAACAGATCTGAAAACATCTGATTCCATGTCAGATGTAAACATCTGACATGTCACGTGAGCTAAAGATCAGAATCAGGTCGCATGTACATGGTTGTGTAAATCCAGCCCATGTGTACCCTGTCTGACTCTCTCTTGGGTTTTGCTAATAATGCAGCTGATTATCATCTTCATTGGGCACCCATTCCCTATGGTGTTTTTACATAAAGTCTTGTATGTAACAAATTGCTAAATGCATTCAGCAGATATTTATACCACACGACCTGAGATAAGATGGAATTTTATTTTTTCCCCTGCAGAAATGAGGTCATCACAATGCAAGAAAGTATCCCAAAGGCAATCAGGTAATACAATATTAGCATACAATTAGAGTACTAAATGGATTTAACAATTCTGCATGATAATAAATGGCAAATATAGTAAATAAGACCTTACAATAGTGACAAGGTGAGATAGCAGGAGGGGAACTGCATTGCGTAAAAGCACAAGGAAAATGCATTTTCACCATTGCGTCATGGAGCCACAGTAGGCATATTTCACTGATGCATCACTGTTGTCACACTGAGGCTGTGAAGTGATTTTCTATTCACAAAGTGTGCGTCACGTCTCCCGTGACTGCGTGTCAGGAATATGGGTACGGCACTCCACTGCTGGGAATCTTACTGCTCAAAGAAGTCCGTTGCTTGGTTGATGATTTGAGCGACGAGCTGCTCTGCTCTGTAAACTCCACCTGTGCTTTTGGTAGAAATGATATGCAAAACTGTTTCCCCTAATGCAAGCCGTCAACGATCTTCCAGTAAGTAAAGTGTGTATACATTGTGTTCAACACAATGCACTTTGAGACAGAGCTGTTTCCTGTTTCTTTACTCATGCATCTTTTATGACGGTGTTTAAACACCATGCAGTTGTTTTTACAAGGTTTATCCCAGGAGGTTTCAAACCTATGCTGCAGCCAACAATTTCCCAGAGTTGACGGCTTAGGAACAGCAGTTTTTTTCCATTTTTTTTTCTTTTTTAAATAGGAAAAGCTACCAAAATCAGGTTAAATTTTTCAAATATGAAGCCTCAGTAGCTACAAACAAATACTGGGATGATATGAATATGAGTAATATGGTGAGTTGATTTTTTTTTTTTTTCCCTANAAAAAAAAAAAAAAAACAGGCATTATTTTAAGTTTCTAAACTCGCAAATTTGCTAGTTTTAAAACTCAAAAATTTACCAGTTTTAAAAGTCTGTATGCGTATGATAATGAGATGATTTTACGGTAAAAGTACATTTTTTTTATTGCTAAACCTGATGGAAAGGTATACTTTATTAAGGTCATGTACTACAGGCATAGACAATGTAATTTGCAGTTTTAAAAGTCTGTATGCTTATGATAATGCAAGCACAGGACCTTATTAAATTTTACCTTTCCAATCTAATTTAGCAATAAAGAAATGCTTGTGCTTCTAGCGCAAAATTATCTAATTATCATAATCATACAGACTTTTAAAACTGGCAAATTTTCAGGTTTTAAAACTTGCAAATTTGCGAGTTTGGAAACTCAAAATAATGCCCCCCTCATTTTTTTTCATCTTATATGGCCCTAATACGCCATTGTATGAATTATCTGATGTAATTCGTTAGTTTAATAAAGGGCAGACTATCTTTATGTTATCATAGCATAAACCTAGAGTTTATGTCTGTTGTACAGAAAGGAGCAGGTATCTATAAACAGTGCTTGAAGTGGGCTGGTACTCACTGCTACACAGTACCGGGACCTCTGAGGTCAGAGTATTTCAGAGTACTGGGACACTTTCGGGAGTACCGGATCTTCTCATAAATTGTCTGTACTTTACTGCAGAATAACGCAGAGGAAAACTATAGCAAAGGTAGCAGCCAGATGAATTCAATCGGGGGGACCTGTGGATTTATATATACCTGGGATGGACAACATTGATCATTAAATAAAACAAAAATTACTGTGAACTCAGTACATACAGTACCTGTCAACATTCAGCTTTGAAAATAAGGGAAATTGTCGGACTGACTGGATCTCATTCTCTCGACCCCCCACCCCTGGGACCCAAGTCGATGACCAGCCAATGGTGACCAGCACACAGATAAGGGGAGTACTGGCATCTTTTTTTGTCCACTTCAAGCACTGTCTACAAGACTTTGTTCTTCTCTCTGCTCCTTTCGTTGATGGAATGTGTGTAAATATTTGAGAGGCTGAAACTTTGTGTTTTGCATGAGATTTGTAATTGCACATGAATGAATGAAATAAATAAAATCAATAAATGAACAATGAGAAGAGCCTACATTCCACTTTCAATTTTTTTTCCACGTTTCAATTTTAGCTCTCTCTCTCTCTCTCTCTCTCACACACACACACACACACACACACACACACACACAGAGAGAGAGAGAGAGAGACACTGTATGAACTCTATGTTTCGACTTCATACAGCGTGTCACATATATGACCTGCACAGACATCCTGACTTTTTTAATAAACACCAGGAACTCTACTCTCTGCTGGCTTGGGGCGTCTACAGCATCGTCTCCGCTGACAGACGTTAGGGCAACATTTATTTTCTTTTTTTTATGAGGGTCACCAAGGTTGAAAGAGTAAGAGACAGAAATACATGGAGCTCAAAAGGAAGAAAACCTGTTAAAAATAAAGTGGACATGAGACTGGTTTGAAGTCTGTGAGATGAGGAGGCAGGAGTCATCCTGTGCAAGCAGCTGAGTGGGCGTTACCACTCTGACGCCATGTTCTCTCGGTGCCGGTGAAACAGCACGTCTACAGCAACACCATTTATAGACCCGTTCACACCTGTAGTCTAGCAGACAGAGAGAGGATGCAGCAATGACTCACTCCTCTCCTCTGGGATCAAATGTGATTTTCGTATTTTACACCGAATCTATTAAATGCAAGGAAAGTCTCTCTTAAAAGAAAAGTTGCAGACACAACTCAAATCCTTCTCTCGGCTTTTCAGCTTCCCTTATCCACTTCTCCAGCTGTGAGATTGGGGTAAATGAAATGAGGGAAATCGATGAGGGATAGAAACTTTTAACTGCTAAAAAATGTCTGCTCCACTTTTAGGATATCATAAAAGGCTTTGACGCGTACAAAAAAATAGTCACCTCAGGTGAATAAACGGTTAATAGCAGAAATTTGTAAATCAAAAGAACAAATAACTTCGCTGTCAGAAAGGGGAAGCTGATGAGATTGCTATACCTTCTCTTTCTCTCTCTCTCTCTCTCTCTCTCTCTCTCTCTCTCTCTCTCTCTCAAGTCTTTTTTTAGTAGTTTTCCAGTTGCAGGTTGAGAAAGACAAAATGCAGCAGGACACTCAGCAGACAAACCGCAGGTGTTGGAAACCAAATGCCTACCACATCCCACTGCTCCCAGTAATAGATCAGACTGGCTCTATTTGTATGCCAGGGCTGCTCTGGTGATTAATCAGGTTGGGGGTGGGGGGATGGGTGGAGGGTTGGGTGGGGGCACATACTGAATTGTGGATCTGAGTCTGGCTTGTTGTATTTGTGAAAAGATTAAACTTCAAGTATCCCTGTGGAAAAAGTGGGTCACTAAAGCTGCAAAGGAGGCAGTGCGGTGTTACTGATGCTGCACAATCTACTTTATAGACACAGATTTTGGACTTCAGTACTGTAGAGGCACAAACACACACACTCAAAGACACACAACGTACGTGGCAGAAAATGCACAATTGCATCAATAAAGGAATCACACAGAGAATAAAATGTCTGAATGGATATTTTAACAGTTTTTTTTTTCTCAAACCAGATCAGACAAGGCCAGTGACATTAAATATACAGAATGCCCTTTAAGGGGAAAAATATGACGGGATGTTACATATGTTACGATTTCAATCTACAATTCTTTCCTGTCATTTGTCAAAACTGAATATCCCTGGTTGTCATAAATCAGACTCTCAAAGTTGTGACTTTAAAGGCCGTTTTACACCAGGCGCAACATGAATATGCGAATATTTGTGCCGTGACACTGTCACGTCAAAACTATTTACACCTGTCGCAATGGGAATTTATGACTGCTCGTCAAGGAAGTTTGGCAGCGCAACAGGACATCAAGATGGATTCAACATCATCCAGTGATGATCTGGTGCTGATCCTTTAGACAGAAAAGAAGAGAAAACGTTTGTGGATTCATCCAAACCTGAAGGGAAGGAAAGAACACGGGGAGTTTGACTGATACAGGAGCTGAAACTTTACATGATGCTTCAGACTAGATTTCAGGATGTTAGTGGACCAGTTTGAACACGTCCTATAGTTGCAGTTCCACATCTGAGGAGGCAGAGGACAAATTTCAGGGAGCCAGTCGATCCAGAACAGGGTATGGCGGTGTGTTTCAGGTTATATTAATATCTGACACCAGTTATATCATAGGCTGTAGGTACACAGGCCATGTGTAAAGGTGCACATGCCGGGCAGGTGCACGGACTGTGCGCATTGGATGAACCGGGCCTTTCAGCACAGGCCGTGTCTATAATAAAACTGTGTTCAGATGCACACTGAGTCAACATAAAACGTGGTGTGAGATGACGGTTTGATTGGCTGACCCTCTCTTGCTGCAGGTGAATGAAGGAAAAAATCAACTACAGAGCAAATAAAATAAATGCCACATTTTCACAAAGTGAAATTTAGCCTTATATGTATATATGCTCATTAACTGATGTAGTTTTTAATTGCCATGTGATTTATTTGCACTTAAAATGGCGTTCAGTGTAAAAAGGGCCTTAAGGCTGGATTTACACGACCACGTACATGCGACCAGACTCCAATCTTTTGCTCTCATGTGACACGTATGGGATACGCTTCCTGAAGATGTAAATGGTAAAAAGCCACATGGAATCAGACATTCTCAGATCCGTTTTGGGCCTCTTGCATATGTGGAAATAAAACGGATATGTATTGGATATCTGCCAATGCGACTGCTACCTAAATACACAGATCAGAATTTCCTCGCCATTCCGACTCCTACGTATGTTCTACTTTATGTGCATATGAATGATGTAAAAGATCAAAATTATGACCAGACTCTAAACAGAAATGGAGGACATACTATATATATATCAGACATGCTAATGTGTGTTTATGTCAAATAGACGTGTCAGCGTGTGATAACAGGCTCCTGTTACAGTCACCACAGTCCAATTCTCACCTGCTTCTCTTCCGTGATCAACTGACGAAAATATGTGTCCCATGATAGAGTGTTGGTGATAACACTCACAACATATCAGATGTTTCTCTCTGCATGTGAAAGTTTTAACTGGCTGATCAGATTTATAAATAGTTCTCTCATCTCCGTTTTGAAGCATTTTATGTGTCTCAGAAATGTGCACGTGTAGCTGCATCCTGCTGCTACATGTCAAAGGTCAAAGCGTGTAAATATAGGTATCAGATATGAGCCGCTTAAAAAAGAAAACGTAAATACACTGAACAAATAATCGGACATAGGCAAAAGATTGGAACTGCGCATCAAGACTTGTGTAAATCCAGTCTATGAGCAGGGGCAGATATAGGGTTAGTGCAGATCCAGGGCTTAGCCAAGATCTCCACTAGAAAATCTAGGCATGAGGTAGCTTTGACTATCTACCAAAGCTAGTAGCTTTATTAGATCATCAAAGCTATTTTATATCTTCCAAAGCTAAATATAAATTTTGAGAAATGCTTAAGAAATGTAACAAATCATGTTATATCTTTTAACAAGTTATACAAAGTTCAAAATCTTTTAAATGAGAGCCTTTACAATGATCTAAACAATATATATAGTGGAGCTATAGTGCATTATGTCTGTTCTGTCCACCAATTCGGTCAACCAATCCGTTCACAGCACTGTGGTTCCGCCTTGGCAATGAATTTGGGTAATTGCAAAAATGCTACAGAAAATTTTAAACACACTACAGGCAGTCCCCAACTTACGAATGTCTGACTTACGAACAACCCGAACTTATGAACCAATCGCCATAAAGCCTATTAAATAAAAAATATGAGTTACATACAATGAGTCATAATAATGAACGGCGCACTACTTCACGATGCAAGACATCAACAGGAGTGAGAGTGTTAACCTACATGTTTTTTTTATACCACCCCACTCTCTCTCTCTCTCTCTCTCTCTCTCTCTCTCGTTTACGATGTTTTAGGATATCTGGAAGCGTTTCTTCAATGTTTCTTATGCATAGAAAGGTAAAGTATATACCCTATCATTCGTAACCCAGGTACTGCCTGTAATTAAAAAAAGAATCAGGGCTTTGTGGAAAACATCCGGGGCTTAAGCCCCATAAGCCCGCCCCTAGCACCGCCCCTGCTTATGAGATAATTTACTGCAATCATCTTTCTGAAAGCTCCCAAATCTAACACTGACAGGCGTTTGTGAGCGTGGAGAATATCAATGTACTGGAGCTGGATCACGATTCTCAGCTTTACGTCCTTTCAGCATCCATCAGAGTGGTTATCTAGCCGTCTCACCTGCAGTCGGACAGACAGCTGCACTACAAATTAAGCTTGTTGAAAAGTAAGCATTTAATTAGTTGAAGGGTAGTTGTGAAGAGGCTCATTTGAGAACCTATCAGTGAAAAAACAATAATTACTGAATGTTAATTGCTCAATATTTTTCTGATTACCCTCCTCTGGAATTATGACATTTTGTAAACCTAAATTATCTACAACAACTTCTACAGTAACATCTCATCCCCCAAGTCTTAACTTAAATTCATACCAGACAACATTTTGGAAGAAAAAGAGGTTACACCTTTAGCAAAGTGAGTATTTTATTTGGAAATAAAAATTCACTTCCTGTCAGAGCAGCCGACTCTGTCTGGGTGAGAATAAATTTCACTTCTGTGCCCACAGTTTAAAATCCTTTGACCAAACAAGCCAGCAGCCTCTTTCTGCTTGAACGCACACGTGCACACACTGGGATACAACACATTGGCGGGTGGCATGAAGTACACACTCAGCCAGGGACACACATGTACGCAAGTGTACCCACATGAACACATATGGTCATTCCCACCATAGAGGAGGAAATATAATACAATAAGCCAGAACAGCTTTGGCAGGATGTCACTTTGTGTGTGTGTGTGTGTGTGTGTGTGTGTGTGTGTGTGTGTGTGGGTGGGTGGGTGTTAGTGCTCAGTGTGGTGTTTCCGATATCAGTGAGCCTTCCATTCCATGAGGAGGCCATTTTGCTTTTATGCTTCGGTGAACACATGACTGCAAACTGGTGAAACAGAGGGGAGGAAGTTGTAAAAAGGAGTGAAGAGGGAATGCCGGAGAGGAGAGGAGAGGAGAGGAGAGGAGAGGAGACTCAGGTGTGTGTGGGAGGTACCAAAAGAGAAAATGAGAGAGGCTACATGAGTATGACAGCCTGTGTATTTGTGTGTGTGTGTGTGTGTGTGTGTGTGTGTGCGTGCATGCATGTGCATGCATGCGTGTGTAGGCGCAAGTGTAAGTGTGTGTAATTTGCCTAAGCCTCTGGATTTGTCTCTTCAGAGCAGCTCAGAGGGAACACGGGGCTTAAAGCCATCACACTGGAGGGATTTGATACATGCATATACCAGGCACACACACACACACACAAACACACACACACAGACAAGTACAGTACAAACACTGCACAAAAAAAGAAGAAGGTACACATACATCCACACATGTACACACAAAGGAAATGGACACACACCAATAAGGATGAGGATGCAAATTTCAGCAGTAATCGGTCTGCACGTCAATCAGAATTCTTTTATTCGCACAAGGAATTTCTCCTGGTGCGAGGCGTCAGAAAACAAACGAGTATAAATAAAAACTACAATATGTACAGAATAAAGTACAAATACACATAAAAGTAAATGTGCAAACTGGCAAACAGTACTGCACCAACATAACCAGTAAAAACTAAAGATAAAGTGTAGGTGAGAAGTAAGTAAGTGGAGAATGAGGTGTGTGTGAGCAGTAATAGTGAACGTGGTGGTGATGTTGCTGTAGCTAAATGAGAGCAGAGAGTCCGGTGAGGGAAAAGTCTGAGTTCATAAGAGTTTATGAAAGTTTATAAGGGTTACGGCCTGGGGGAGGTTAGTCTTTGTTTTCAGAGCTCTCAGAGACACTGAAGGAGTGTGTGGAGGGATCAGCCGTGATCTTCCTCCTCTCTTTTCTTGACCTGGCAGAGTGGAAGTTAGTTATGAGGGAAGCGGACAGCCAACGAGCNCTCCTCTCTTTTCTTGACCTGGCAGAGTGGAAGTTAGTTATGAGGGAAGCGGACAGCCAACGAGCCGCTCTGCACGCCGCACGATCCGGAGCCGAACCGGACAGACGGGCGACGCAATGACAGATTCTACATGGCCGTGTAGGACCTGAGCAGCACGTCTGTGACAGCATGAACTTTTTTAGCTCAGGAAGTTGCTGCTGGACTTTCCTGGTGATGCTGATGTCCGTGTCCCACTTTAACGCTGGATGACAGTTCCCAGTTTAATGGACACCGCTCTGCTTACTGTAGTTCCATAAATCGTCAGGGGGGAGAGTGGGAGGTGAGGTGGGCTTCCTCTGAAGTCGATGATCATCTCCTGGGTTTTTGCGGTGTTAAGCTCCGGGTTATAGTCGTCGCACCAAGACACCAGACAGCTGATCTCCACTCTATGTGTACTCTCATCTCTGTTGGAGATGAGACCAAAACAGTGGTGTCATCAGCAAACATGAGGAGTTTGACTGATGCAGTTGGAGGTGCAGTCGTTGGTGTAGGGGACGAACAGAAGAGGAGAAAGCGTCCCTGAGGGGTGCCAGTGCTAAGAAAGAGAGGATCAGCGAGAAGGGTGCCCACCTTGATGTGTTGGGGCAGATTCATACAAAATGGTGCTGTGGGCATTGAACTAAATATGTGCCTTGATAATTCAGGACTTTTCCTGCATAGAGAATTACGAGGCAGCCGCCTCCAGCTCTCAACAAAACTACAGGCGTCTTCATGGAAAACACCGGGGCAGATTCATAAAAAATGGTGCTATGGGTGTAGCATTGACCTAAATGTGCACCGTGTTAACTGAAGCTCATTCATAAAACTTCTACAATAATCACCACACCCCTGTCACATGAAGGCAGCGTTGCTGTGAGGTGTGGCAGGTAAAAGCCAATGAAGATCAACATGTTAATGAGCTGCTGCATATTTATCAACCACCATTTATCCTGATTCATCTGGTTTTAAAGGAAACACACATTCTGCTTTAGAGATCCTCGTTTTAAAGGAACTGACACTAAAAAAAAAAAAAACAGGAAAACNATGAGGAACTCAGACATGCAAAGTGCAGTAGGTGAAGCAGAGCGCTACAAGAATGTGTGTGAGATCAGATCAAAACTCACCATTGAAAGCTGACTGATCAGCTGAGTGAGTTTATCTATCAAAGTCATTGATCACTAACACGAGGCAGATACAGTTTGTCTCCCAGATTTCATACCGCTGAAATTTACCACCAGATTGAAGCAGGTGTTAGCGTGTGGGTTTGTTTTATGAATAGCTACCACCACACGTACATAAGGAAATATCACAGTAACGCCTCTTTAAGGCTAATGCTAAAATATGTCGCTAACAGGTGTTTATGAATGAGGGAACGTGGTTACACCATGATATCTGCGCAGAGCGATGCGCTATCGTTTATGAATCTGGGCTATTACTTCCTGTTGGTGAGGAAGTAATGGCCCAGATTGAGGATGTTGAACTCTGCCAGTTTCGCCACAAGATTATTGACACAACCAACATTAGTGTGTTCACCAGGGCAGATGTTCAACACCAAATGTGTTTTATTAGAGTTGTGTCAACCAATTGAGCTCATTATCTTCAAAACGTCACTCTCAGGTTTGGTTACTTGCATGAAAACTCAAAGTGAAAGCAGAGCAAAATCCAACTTATGGAACAGAAAGAGTCAGCCTGATCGACCCAAACATCTCAGCAGCATCGATGAAGTGGTCCATTTGCGTTTTTATCCATCTACAGACAAATCGATATCGCTAATCGCCAAATATACATCGTCTTTGCAATTCTGTCAGCCAAAATATGTTGGTAATCACCTTCTTATGATCTCAAGAACAGATTTGTTAGCTTCTTGCTAACAAATCTCTCCCGGATCTTACTTTGCTGATTGATTACTGGTCAAGATTTGTTGTGTGCTTTTTCAATATTTGTGCTATTAGCTGTTGTGTAATAATAATAGGCTTTAGTCGTGTTTCGGTGCACACGCTTTGATATGCATGAGTTTCTGATTATATGCCATGCTCTAAGCCTCTCTCTCTCTGAGCTCTTTAGCTATATGAACTCCTCACCTCTCTCTCTTTCAGTCAGAAGATAGAGGAGTGTATTGTGTGCGTGTGTGTGTGTGTGTGTGCGTGAGTGTGAACGTATGTCTGACAGCGCCTTGGGAAATCCAGAGTTTGAGCACATTAGCATGATCTAAATATAAAAGCTGCTAATCAGGACATCAAAAATCAGCAGAGGAAGAGAGAAACACACTCATATGCAGACACTATAAATACATATATGCACACACACAAACACACATGCTCACTCACCCACCCTTTCACCCGCACACACATGCATGACCGCAGACTTGCCTCGCATCTGTGACATTCTGTCGTTTTCATCTTTTTATATTTCAGGCGCAGAAAACAAGTTCGACTTTAAAAAAAAAAAAAAAAAAANAAAAAAAAAAAAAAAAAAAAGATTTAACCAGATTTCAAATCAAACCAGCCATCCTTATCTCATGTTTTCGAGTTCAAACTAAGCCAAATAAGCCGCCAAACACAAAACTCCAAAGATGCCTCTATAGATATGATATGAACCGTAAAGAACGAAGAGAAAAAAATGTCTCAGGCTCTCGAATTCGATAAATTTAAGATGTCAGATCTGTAATTGCGGAGATCTTGATTTAGATAAATTATTAAAAACAGCTACACATTGTAAAGCACACATTCAATAGATATTTAGTGGAAGACACACACACACACACCTACATTGCTCAAGGTACTCAACAGGAGCAAGTTAATAATGTGACCTGCAGAGATTAGACCTCATCATTACACATAATAGCTACTGATACTATCATTAGATGAAAATGCATGCATGTGTGTGTGTGTGTGTGTGTGTGTGTGCACGTGCATGAGAGAAAGAGAAGCAAAAGCAGATTGAAGACAGAGGCTTCCTGCAGGAGAGAAAAAGGACGAGTTACACAGAAGCAAAAACAATGTGAGGGTGAGACAGACACAAAAAGTATGACTGCAGAGAAAGAGAGAGAGAGAGAGAGAGAGAGAGAGAGAGAAACATATATTATTCTCTTTTACTGAAAGCTTCCTGCATTGTGGTTTGCAGTAAGAACAGCCAGAGGCATGTGCATTGTGAATCCACCAAGCAGAAATCGACCCCCCCCCCCNACACACACACACACACACACACGCTTGGAGCTAACACAATAGCAACAGCAACATATTGCTTGTTGAGCAGCATATTTCTTTGTATCTTCCACTTCATGAATTTAGCACAGGGTGCAAACATCCTGTCAGATCAGGCAGTTTTTAGCTGGTCATGCTATACTTGTGAGGACAGTTATTATCACGACAGTAAAATTTATGAAGAAATGAGGACTGGTCGCGTTTTCCTCTTCCTGATGGTCAATATTTCATAGCGGGTTTACGCAGACGACACTGGCGATACGTTTCTGTGCGTGTGGGAAGATAAACGAGAAGAAACCTACGTGGAAGCAACAGTGAACAATCTGTCAGAGAGCAAATCTGACACTGTAAACTTTCTCCTCCAGACAGGAACTCAGCCCCATCCTCGCCTCTCTGCCTTCATCCCTACAGCTCCCCCGTCTCCGTTACCATAGCAACACAGCGGCAAAATCCAAAAAACATTCAAATTATAAATTCAACCGAACAGCTAAATAAATGATTTGTGTGGAATGGAAAAAAAAAAAAAAAAAAAAAATCAATGCTCAAGTAACTCTTTTTTCTTTTTACTGGATGTTGTTCTTGTTTTGTTTAGGTATTTGTTGGTTGAGCATATATTTGATAAAACCTGACATATACTTACAACAATTTTGATTAAAAAACAAAACAAAACAAAACCTTGCATTGTAAGTATTCATTGTAGCTTCTGCATTCCGTGTGTAAAATTACTTCAAAGAAGCAGAAAATCCATGAATCATGTAACCCTTTAATTAAATCTCTGCATAAATTAACATATTAACCTGAACATCTTACATCAAAGGATAGAAACTGTNTTTAATTAAATCTCTGCATAAATTAACATATTAACCTGAACATCTTACATCAAAGGATAGAAACTGTATGTGTATTGTCAGATAGAGAGATGGAGAGTTAGATAGTTAGAAGGATTTGACACCAGAGAAAGACAGAAAAGTTTGAGAAAGAAAGAGTTTAGAAAAAAGAAAGGTATTATGCCCACTGCCTTTGTGAACATATAGATAACATAGGTAACATGTGATAAGCAGCACGTGGTATCATGAGTCAGCGGTGGTGTTAGCTCTGAATAATTAGATTTGTTTTACAGAGGAGTCTCGGGAATAGAATTTAAATGTTCTGTCGTTCCACAAAGCTCCATCCTATCTTCCTTTCAGTCAGCTTTCATGCTGGGATAATCTGACGTTCATGGTTTTCAGCAGGAGAAGGACTTTTTTTTAAAGCCTGCTAGCAGATATAATCTAGCCACATACAGTATATTGGTGCGTTCAAAAGCTCGCACTCGTTTCCAAGTTTCCCTCACTTGCGTTTTTGTCCTGCCCACTGAAGACACAAGGAAAAGACGTGAGGAACAGATGTGAGGACAGAGGAGCGGTGATTTAAGAGAAATGGAACATCTTTGCTCCTCAAGCATCATCTGAATCGACGTGACTTACTGATGATGTCACAGCTGATCAGCTGATCAGAGTGCTTGGAGCTGCTCTGTTTTAGTTCCTAGATGATAATAAAATAATGAAATATTCTCCTCTGATTATTACAATTAACATGAACAGTTTGACAAACGTCCACATGCAGAACAATCTGACTATAATCTACAGATCATCACATTTTTAAATGTGTGTCAGATAGTTAAAATATAAAGTTTATCAGCATTAGTGAACTTTAACTAACTGGATGTTTTATTAAATATATCAGAGGATTTTGTTGCAGGTTGTGATGATATAAGAGTTTTATTGTTTTATGTTTATCATTCAGAGCTGCACTGAACACACATCCAGTCATTTTAATCAGATGATCAATCAGACTAAATTAAACATCAATAATCAGTCATTTTACACCTGAGATGTTGCTGTTATTTTTCTGTTCGCATGTTTGATGAAACTCATGATGAGGTCATATTAAGATGTGTGTCTGTATCAGATCAGCTGTAGCAGATCTGTCCAATCAGAAACAGACTTCCAGTAAAGGGGCGCGTCTGTCAGGTAACAGAGTTCCTGTAGAATCGTCTCATATTTCCTCACTCATGTCTGCCTGATGAAGCTTCTCCATCCTCAGAGCAGAAAAAACAGCTTTGGGATGTTCTTAAAGATGGCAGACCTGATTGGTTTCCAGGTCACATGAGGATCGAGGACCAATCAAATGGCTTCAGAACGCACCCTATGTCCAAACCCTATGTCCAAATAGCTCCATCTCCACTGCTTGGTCATACTTGCTTTGTTGGCCCGTTGATATTGAAATCTAAAAGAAATTATTAACCAGATTTAAAATAAACTCTGTGTTTGGCTTTTCATTTATTGATGGAGGCAATCCAATTGCTCCACAACAGCCTACGCTCTTCTTTATGAAAATCATGATCGCAACAAGAAGGCATTTTGGTACTGAAATTAACATTACAACGTCAACTGGTGTGGCTTTTTTTTCTCAGACTATAGTATCAATAATTTATATCTACCTACTCAGATGAAAAGTGTTCAAATTCAGACAAAATTTAGGAGTTTTAAAGTAATAATAATATTAACCTTTTACCTTCTCAAGTTAAAGACAAAATCATGATGCAAAGGAGAGCACAAGGGTCACCCTGCCAAGATTATTTAAATAAATGATTGGAACAAACCATCTTAGCTACATATAAGTAGATATATGATTACATGATGTCCACTCAATTATTTTATCTTTAAAGGACCATACCACCCATTTTGCATGTTTGAGTCATATATTCAATTTTCATACAAGTTTTACATTACTGACAGTCATTTCCCAAAGGATAAAACTGTATTTCAGCTTTCCTGATATTTTGCAA